>ML823942.1:25758-46316 GCA_009831015.1 Picea engelmannii
CATGTGTAGCTAGTACATACAAGTCTCGTGCATGTACTAATAATCAAAACTATCATCCTTTAGTAATTTATGTATGCATCTTATCCAGTCAGCAAGACTAGTCTTTTATAAAAGACAACAAACCAATTAGTTGTTTGAGAAATTCTTTAATTACTATTATCCGGTTCAACAATTTTATTTTAAACAAATGTGGTTTAGTTACGAAATTATGAATATTCACATATACACATTTCTCTTTTTTTTTTCTTTTTTTTTGAAGGGAAAACATTAAATTCCACCACAAGACAGATCTCCATCCTTTCTCAACTATTACTACTCATCCTTCCTCCCTAACCTACTTCCATCTCCATTCCTATCCTTCCTCTGCTAGACTATCTTGGAGCGTCAACTATATTGACTTAACTCCAAATAGAACCCGTAAGCGGACGTGTTGCTATATCGACCCAACTTCTCTAGCAGGCATTTGACAGTCATCATCACACATCTTAGGGAGCGTGAACTAACACCGTCCTCCCATGACTTCAGGTTTCAGAGGATACATGATGGGAAATGCCTCCACCCCTCCTAATCATAACTAGGAACCACACCCTATAATGGAATATACAGTGGCACCGTGTTTCTAGGGGTTTTGTCATCGTTTATTCATTTTTGGGCAGTGTCATCACCTGAAATCATGCATTGGTCCACATATCATAGCACTGCATCCAAACCAATATAAATTCCACATACAATATTCATACCATAATGTTTCTCGATTAGTGGTCCTAATATCCACTTTCATCATCATTATCCCTTGGCTATTCCATAGCCCATAACCTGTAGATTAGTTTGTAACAAAAAATCATACATTTCTATGCATTATCATCATGTAATTGCATACTATCATCATTTCAATTTGGTATCCCTGTACCGATAAATTAACATCAAAGTTTTCCAGTTAGAAATGGATCTCATAATATCCCATAATTCAATTTCGACACCCATTCATAAGATTATCATTTACCAAAATAGATTGCATCATATCCAACATCATTCTAATAGCATTTAACATTCATAAAATTCACATTCTCACAATATGTCACATCATATACATCATCATCAATAACATTTAAACATTCATAAAAGTTCATACATTTTAAAATTTAAGTGTATCATTTAATAGTTTCACTGTGACCAGAAAATAAAGTATATAGGTGTCAGGTAATCTTGGCTGTCTAAGTCAAAAGGTGGTGTTACATACACCCAACCTTCGAGAAACATGTTCTCGAGGTGGTCAAAAAAGTGAGGGATATTCTCGCCATAGTGTCTTGGTGTCTTCCCAAGTAGTAGATACTAGACTATACTTGTCCCACTGGACCTTAAATTGGTCTACCAGATGGCTCATGAGCTGTCGGACTCTACGGTCCAATATGTGTAATGGTTCTACCGTGAGGGTTCCCACGTCTGATACCTACAATTCCTTCCAATTTAGTTTATGTGACATAAAATAGATACATGAAATACATTATGAGTTTTATGCAAATGGGGTGGCAGTACGAGACGATAGGCAACGGGTCCAATTTTCTCTTGGATTCTAAACGGTCCTATAAATCGAGGTGACAACTTTGTCCCCTTCCCAAACCATATGGTACTCTTATTAGGCCTAATACGAATGAAAACCTAGTCTCCCACTTCATAACTTCAGTCGGTCTTGTGTGCATCCGCATAACTTTTCTGCCTATCTTGTGCTTCCTTTAGTCTCTACCTAATCTAAATCACCTGTTCCTCCATCTCTTGAATCAATTTTGGCCCAAATGTTAATCGATCTTCTAGTCTATCCCAACTCAATGGTGTTCTGCATGGCCTTCCATGTAGAGCTTCGTAGGGTGGCATTCCAATGGAGCTATGAAAACTATTATTGTAGGAAAACTTTACCAAAGGTAGGTACTTCTCCCACTGGGTTTGATTATCCATGAAATACATCCTGAGCATGTCTTCTATGACTTGATTTACTCTCTTGGTTTTCCCATATATTTCAAGATGATACGCTGTGCTTAAGTTCAACTGAGTCCCCAACGCTGACTGCAACTTGTCCAAAACCTAGAAGTGAATCTGGAGTCTCTATCTGAAATGGTCTTCTTAGGTATCCTGTGAAAATGGATAACCTCGCTTACAAACACACATGCCACATCAGTGACATCATAAGTGTCTCTGAAAAGAATAAAATGAGAACTCTTGGTTAACTTATACACTATCGTAAAAATGGCATTGTGTCTATGAGATGTGAGCGACAACCCCACAACAAAATCCATAGAGATGACTTCCCACTTGGACATAGGAACATCGTGTGGTTGTAGAAGGCTTGCCGAGTGATGGTGGTAGGCTTTCACTTGTTAACATTCTAGGCACTTGGCAACGAAATGGAGTACATCGCACTTCATGCCTACCCAGAAGAAGAGTTTCCTTATATTTGCGTACTTCTTCTTCACGCCCAGATGCGCACAATAAAGTGCTCTATGGGCTTCCTTCAGTATGATGCTTCGAATATCCCCATTCTCAAGGATGTACATCCTTCCTCGATATCTCAATAGTCCGTATGTTTGCAGACTATATCCTTCATACTTTGGATCTAACTGCCTCCTGCTCTGGAGGTTTGAAGTAAACTTTAAATACCAACTGTCTCGTTGGAGTTGTGCCAACACATGTTTACTTCGATTGACCTTTAAGGTTACCAAAGAGAAGATACATGGTCTCCTACTCAAGGCATCTGCGACCACATTTTCCTTTCCCTTGATGTACGAAATACCAAAATCGTACTCACTCATAAACTCACTCCATTGTCTTTGCCTGGCATTCATATCTCTTTGAGTGAAGAGATGTTTTAAACTTTGATGGTCCATTTTGAGCTCAAAGTTTCGCCCCACAAGATAGTGCCTCCAAATTTTCAGAGCTAGCATTACAGTTGCCAACTCTAAATCATGAGTCGCGTATAACTATTCGTGTTTCTTCAAATTTCTTGATGCATAAGCTATCACTCCTCCATCCTGCATTAGCAGGGCCCCCAACCCTTGCTTTGAGGCATCCATGTATACTGTGAAGTCCTTTTCCATATCCGACAATCGTAGAATTGACGCACTAGTTAGTAACCTCTTAAGCTCAATGAACGCACTATGACACTCTTCTGTCTATTCATACCTGACCCCCTTGCGTTGCAAGGTGGTGATGGGTTTCGCTATTTTTGAGAACCATTCCACAAATATCTGGTAATAACCTGCTAGCCCCATGAAGCTTCTCACCTCATGGGCATTTTTCTGCACTGGCCACTCCATAATGGCCTTTCCCTTTTCTGGTTCCACAGAGATTCCTTCACCGGAAATGATATGATCTAAATAGTGGATCTCTTTCTGGAAGAAGGAACACTTCGACAACTTCCCATACAATTTGTTCTCTCTAAGGCAGGACAACACTATTCGCAAGTGTTCCTCATGTTCTCTTTCATTCTTGGAATAAATGAGGATATCATCTAAGAAGACTTGTACAAAACGGTCTAAGTACTTCCGAAATACATTGTTCATGAGGCTCATGAATACTGTTGGTGCATTGGTCAATCCAAAAGGTACTACAACAAACTCATAATGTCCAAACCAAGTTCGAAAGGTAGTTTTTGAGATATCACCTTCCTTAATCCTTAATTGATGATACCCTGATCATAAATCAATCTTTGAGAATACCACTGCTCCTTTCATCTGATCGCAGAGGTCATATATTCGTGGCATCGGGTACCTATTTTTCAATGTAGCATGGTTCAAGTCCCTGTAGTCTATACACAATTGTAAGGATCCATCCTTCTTATTTACAAAAATTACCAGTGCGCCCCAAGGTGAAACACTGGGCATTATTAGCCCTAAGTCCAGTAACTCTTTCAACTTCATTTGCAATTCACAAAGTTCCGGCGCTGTCATCCGATACGGAGTCTTGGAGATTGGTTCTGCACTAGGTTTTAGCTCAATGGTAAAATTAATCTCCCTCTCAGGAGGTAACCCTGGTAACTCGTTCATAAAAACATGCTTCCATTGAAATCCTTGTGGCTACTATCCTTGGCGTGACTCTTTACCATATGGCGGTGGCCTTGAGCCCCCTCCCCTGGGAAATTTCCTAGGGGACTTCCCAACGATTCTAGGATGATGCGAAAAGGTCGACCTCATACCTCCATTCAATTTTATGTGTTCCCCTGTGTAACGCGGATTTTCCACTGCTTCTGCTACTGAAGACTGGTGGAATGGAATGAAAGGGCTCGACGATTGGATTGATGAATTGTGGGTAAGGTCTCATGAGCCTAACACTTGGATAATCGGAGATTATTCTTCAGGCTAGTACCTTGTTATTATTGATAATTAAACTATTTATATGTGGATTTATTTGTAAAAGTGATATGTGTGGTGTGTTGGTGTTATTGCTCTTCTTAAGGCGCATCTCTTGGTGGGTGGTCTTGGGTTCAAAACCCATGGACCTTCTAAAATTTTAATTAACCTTTTAATGTATTTTAACTTTACTCTAAATACACCATTAATTTAATTAAAATTTTAATTTGATAATTAGTTACACTAATAATTTTAAAGTTACATAATTATTTAAAAAAAAAAATTTACTTTATACTAAATTATCGTAAATTAACTTTAAATTAATTAAAACTAAATTGACCTAAATTACTTTTATACCAAAATAATAAATAAAAAAATTTAAACGAGAACTCAAACACAATTTATAAAGGAAATTTAAAATTGAAGAAAATCAAAATAATTAAAAAAAAAGTGCAAGCACGCATGGATTCCATATGCCCGCCATGCTTCCTACAACATCCTCCTGACCTAAACCTAACCCTACACATACTCTCTCAATACCCCTAACCCTAATCATCTTGTAGCTTGCTTCAATTGCGAATGCACCTTGAGCCTCTTCTGCTCTACAACTACAGCGAAGCTCTGGAAATGGCCGGAGCTCTGGTAATGGCCGCAGGCTATTTCTCATGGCGTTTGTTGCATGGGTTGGTAGTGGGTTCAAAACCCTTGAACCTTAGATAATTTTCTCTACTATCCTATGTTTTTTTTTATTTTTAATTTTATTGGCTACTAATTCCTTTCGTAGGTATACCAAACACTCCCATTTAGGTGAGCTTAATATTCTAGGCCTGAAATTGGTGTTGTTGGTGTGATTTATATGCCTTCTTTTCTTCTGATATGATATGCATTGCCCTCAATAGTTGAATCAAAGTTGTTTTAAAACTTTGCTGACCACGATCCTATGTCATATAAGTTTAAGTTTTGTGTAATATTAGTCGTGATGATGAGCATGGCATTAATGTATGGGGGAAGTGCATCAATGGTGAATCTAAGGCCTTCACTATGCAATTTTAATTCTTCCCTTGAGCTCATTAGGATTCGAAAGCAGTAGAATACGATGATCAGTAATGCCCGTTTTACAACCCCTCCTACCTCTCTCAGATCCACTTCCTCGTCCTTCGTGAACTCAGGTTTTCTAAGATCAGAAGTAGACAAATTCATTCACAGTATAGCAAGAAGAATCTATGGTGCTGCTCTCTCCATTGAATGCTCTATTGCTCTCTCAACTGAAGCTTTACGTTGGCTATTCGGCGTTGCGGCTGTGTGAATATGATTTTGTTCATTCCTAGTTGGTGCAAGTTTCACATCATTCCCAGTGTGCGCATTTTTCAGGAGATAGATTTGGGCCACTGACAGGTGCAACTTTTAGGAGATATGGTTAGGCCACCGACAACACAGGTAGTAAACCAGTCATGATTGTAAATTTGTGGGTAACGTTCCAGCTCTCATTTCCTTTGTCTTGCTTGAACTTTTCCTCTCTGGATTTTTTGTAAAATTCCTTTGTTGGTCTGTCTATCTGATTCATTTGGATTGATTGAAATTTTCCATTCTCTGGATTTTCTGGAAATTGCTTTTGTTTGTCTGTCTGAGTGATAATATGGTGGGAAATCGCGAGCATTAAGGTTATTCTTTATCCAATCTTTTTTTTTTTTTTTCCTTCTATGTTTTCTTTAATGAAAGAAATTGTTGTTTGTTGTTTTAAATCCCCAGTACCATGTACGTCTAAGCTGCTAATACTAGGATAATCATATGATATCTGGGCATTTTTAAGGCATCCAAAACTACATATGCTCCTCAACCTATATATTTATTGAATTTTTTTTTTTTTTAAATCGGGTATGCCCTTGTCTGCTGGTGCTAGCAAAATCGACCTAGTTTCAAATTTTATAATGGAATTTATCTGCAAAGTGTTGATATCCGAATTCACAATTCTGGGCATCTGACTGCATGCTCTACTAATTTAAAATTCCAGGCATTTGACTGGTTGCTCCATGTGGCATATTAAACTTTTATTCTACCTTGCATTTCACACAATGTGTCCCTTCAGATCTCTGTACAAGTTTGTTTCACATCCCATTGTCAAAGTTGTAAGACTCGTCGCACGAACATCGAACAAAGGAAGGTCACATTCAAGTGTCAAAGGTTCAAGAGTCATCTGCTTCATCATTCCACCTATCTCCAACCTAAGGCCAGACCTAAATCAAGAGTCATGCTTTCTCGGAATGGGAAAGAGAATTCCAAGCCACCCATCCTAGTCAATAAAATATTCTTTCATCAAAAAGCTAACTGCTAACAGAGTTGGTTGGTTTCTTAGAAGGAGACCCGGACCGAAGGATCTGATTTAGCTGGTTTCTGCCTAATAATCATTGGAATTTATTGAAAGTCTGGGATCTCCCAGAAAGTTTGATTATCTATCCCGAGGAACCAAACATTGAACTACTTTGAATCTTGTCTTTCGCGCTGGGGCTAAGGTTGTCCATTCGATTGAGCTTTCTCCCTTTCTATTAGTTCATGTGTTAAATGGTCTTCGAGTCCCCCAATTGGTAATAGGGGAGTAGTCACAATAGATAGATGGATCAAGTAGGTGTATTGGCTTGGTATGAATGCCTTTCATTTTTTGGGTGGCAATCATAGTCATAAGGAGTATCCGAACGAATGTTGAAGAAGGTTGAGTGGGATTTTACTTCCCTCTTTCCTTTTTTTGCTTGTTCGAGGGCAGAGCTCATACTAATTAGGGAAAGTCATTTGCTAATAGAATCTCTTGTGCAAGAAGATGTCCTCCTACTATGAGAATAGGAGCGACTTCACTTCACTCTACTTGAAGACCCGTCAGTTGCTTCTTTGTGGTCTTTCGAACACGCAGAAAACCCTGTTGTTCCGCCTGCTCTCCCTGGTCTTAGAAAGATTTTATGTGAGCTTGCGAGTAGACAACTATAGTGGGGCTCATGAATTTTATGACATCTGGTTGTATGACCTAACGTTGGACTCTACGGTTGTTAATGGTGTGGGAATGTTGTATGAAATGGTTTGGATGGGACTTTCCTCCAGATCTTGGATGGGCAAGTATGTCGGCTGCCGACCAAGGATTCACCCCATATGATAACTAAGAGATCAAATGTGCTAGTAGTAATAATAATGAGCGATCCCCCTTCTTTCTTGTTCCAGGGTGGCCCTTCTCAGAAGCTTTTTATGTTTCACATCTAGGAATACCTTCAATCTTCTAACTTGCATGTATATTTTTCTACAACTGAGTTTGTCCATACAGATCGTGGGTTTGATTTGACGTCAGATTCATGAGTGATCTACCACTTAATCTATTGCAATCATTCCCTTTAGCGGGCCTCGACCTACAACCACTCAGGAGCACTTGTGCCCTCATGTTGGAACAATGGTGTATTGTCTTTATTCAGTTTCAAACTTCATTGATTTTTAGGTTTTGGTGGTGTTCAGTTGTACTAGTATTTGCAATACTCTATATGGTGAGAATGGCTTCACTCGAACACATCTCATCCACTTGTATTTTCGGTATCCAAAAAAAAAATATAACTTTCCAAAAGGCTTTGTTAAATTTTATTAGATATGCGTCTACCTCTTCACAATTTATTTAAAAACTAGTTTGAATAATTTAAATTCCTCTACCCTTTAGAACTTCAAAATAGTTAAATCTCTAATTTATGATATGAAATAAAAATGATTTACCTTCTTTTCTTCACAAACCAACTTGACTGTAAATTCATATTTGATTTTGTAGAGGCTACAGGCCTTGGTTTACACTCCTGAATCTTTCTTTACATAATTTTTGTATACACTAATCTAAAGTTTTGATAGACGCAATCTAAAGTAAGAGCTACCACATTCTCCTATACCAAGTAATGTGCATGAAGCTAAGAATGCTTCATCTTCCTGTCTATAATGGGATTATCAACCACTTGTATTGCACTCTGATTGTGACAGTACACTATAGTTGATTCCATATTTTAATTTTAGAGGTTTTTAAAAGAACTTAATTCTTGTGGGAGGAGTCAACTCCGTTGATTTATTTGTTCTTCTAGTCATTCTTGATAGGGGAGAGTGCCTGGTTGACTCGACAGATGGGTTAGTAGGAACTCACCTCCCCAGGATAATCATCAGTTACTTGCGAAGCGGCCTACCCACCCCATAAGTAGTTGTGCTCTATCGGGTGAGTAAATAAAATAATTTTATTGCTATCGAAGTGCCCACCCTCCTAATATGAGTTGGCAGGTGTGGTAGATGATAGCTTACAGACTTGGAATTAATGCTTGGACGATTTAGGGTTTGGTTTGGCTTTGAGTGTTCTGCTTGATGTTAACAATTATTTCAGTTTTCTACTATGAAGCTCTACATGCATATGTTTAGTAACTTTATTACTCCATTTACCATATTTTTGTTTTTCATTTCACTTTTTATTACTTATTCTCTCTCCATTTCCTCTATATTTCATGTTTTTTTTTTTTTTGTTTATACTCTATTCTTTTATTTTGTTTCTCATTACTAAATAAAATATCACTCTATACAAGTGAGGTGAGGATTCTTACATGTCTGAATGTGAATAGGCCTCCATCAATCTTACAACAGTTTCTAAGGTTTTCTGGTGGTTTATTTATGGGTCGATTCTAAGTAGGTGATAGGCCCTTGGCCCCAGATTGTGAACTACAGCTCTGATACCATGTGTAATAACTGTATTAATTTAACGTCAAATAATTAATCAAACAAAACAGTAACTTCTACTTGATTTATGAAAATCAGTAATTTCTTATAAATTTAGCACATACACATATAAATTGATCAACGAATAATAAAATTCATAACAGAATAAACAAATACGTAATTTAAAATACCTAGGTTGATGCTAACCCTCCTTTTTCTGCTTGTCTTGTTGACCTTCCTACTACTGCCTTGCCCAGCTTGAATCCATGGACCAACTCTGCCCAAAACCGAGTTTCCACCCTGCCAACTAGGACAACTACCTAGCTCCAGGATACCATATGGATATCCTGGCCCTCGTGCCCAAAACCCCCAGTAGACTGGTGCCCCCTGTACTAATCCTCCTGACTATAGAACTCAAACTCTCCTCCCTACAAATCCAAGAGAGCCCCCAAAATAAAATTTCTTGTAGAATGATCCTCCCTGCCTCTGTAAACCTCCTCCCCTCATATCCCTCCTTCACCACCCGTTCACCCCATTTACTTCCTTACCTACACATATCCAGTCATTTAATGATCCCTATCCGTTTATTAATGCCCCTTATCCCTTCCGTATACGTAACCTTTTAATTTAAACAATATAACTTATTAATCTTTTTAAATTTAATACCCATGTTATTGAATGCAATAGGTAGTTAATTAATTAATTAATTAATCAAAATTATAACCTTTAATTAATTAATAAATACTTAATTAATATCATTAGACCAATCTTTGTTTAGTTATTAACATGTTAGGAAAATTAATTACCTGATAAATCTTTTACTTAATAATCCCTAAGTATATATTCTACTAGGATTGTTACAGTTGTATTATATACAATATGTGTGTATAGATACAAGATTTAAATAAATCCTTGTGAAAATGATAATTTTAACTAACGAATCAAAGTTTAAATAAGATGTAAAACTAAAGAAATCATTCTATTACTATAAGTAGAAAACAACAACAAATGAACAAATAAGATATGAAATGATATAACTGAAATGAACAAAGCATTAAAGTTTGAATTATTTAATCGTTATTCATTCTTAAAGTAAATAAATTAAATAAAAAAGAAAGCTAACTAACCTTTGAAAAAGAGACATGAGATAATTCCGAATTGAGAACAATGTTGAGATTGGTAGAATTCTTTATAATAATATCCCTTGACCTCTTGAACCTTTTTCCATCCTTGGGGGGAAATTGTTGGATGCTGGCTCTCAGATCCTCATTTTCTCTTTCCAATACCAAATTTCGAGACATAATTTGATTTAGCTGAGCCTGTAGATAAGGGATATCCTGGTAATATCTCTGGATCCAATTAAAACAATCCTCACAATATATCTGTTCCAGTTTCGGTAGTGGGTGAGTATGATATGAGTTTAATGGTTTATCCTGTGTCATAACCCTTTTCAAATCATGCTAGATTCCTAAAAATCCATATTGCTCCTTTAGAAATGGAGGCAAGTTAGAAACAAAATCATATTGGGGTGAATTCATTCTAGTGGCATCATCGACAGAGATCGTGTCCTCAATGAACACTGTAGGGATAGGTTTATCATGGTTCTAGTGTTGATTCCTAGTCATTATTGAAAGAAGTATTCCATTCCTTTTATTCTTAAAATATAAATCATTAACCCCCTCCATGTTTTTCTTACTCTATCTTTTGATTTTAATTTTGTTTTCATAAACCAATTTATTTACATGATTAGAGAATATAGGTACCTTATCCCTTGGATGACTCATAGCTTCCTCCAAGGACTTCTTTGGAGTGAATTTGTGCTTCTTATAAGTGACCTTGGCTGATTGATGAGAATCAATACAAGTATCGGGAGGTAATGCAGGGTCTTTTGAGACTTGTATTTCCACTCGAAAACTTTGTAGAGAGTGGGACTGTAATAAAGGGACGATAGAATCATCAACGCACAGAGGTAAACTATTGACCGGTTCTGGTGGCAATGAAACAAAACCATTCCTAATAAGAAAACCTTGCCAACTATCTCCTACCTTTGACAAATGAGCTTTAACAAAAGCCCAAATTAAACCAAAAGATAATTCCATCATACGGTCCCAAAAGAGTTTCCCTTGTCTCTGGGAAAGCATCAGTATTTAAATTAAGACCATGATTTGTTTCTCATTTGGAACATCTCCAACCATTTACTTGTTCCTTCAAACTTTTCACATTGATCTCCTTCACACCTGAGAAGAAAATGGAAGTTTAATTTAGAAAAGCAATCTAATAAACTAATTAAATACAAGGTACAAAATCTATGATTCTGTAGCTAGTCTAATAAAAACAAAATAAAACAATTTCAATTATCACTAAACAAACCAAACATAAATTCCAAGAAGAATGTTTACCCATTAAAACTTTGAAAAAGAGACATGAGATAATTCTGAATTGATAACATCAAATTGCTAGATTTTTTTATAATAATATCCCCTGACCTGTTGAACCTTTTTCCATCCCTGGGGAAAAATTGTTGGGTGTTGGATTTTAGACCCTCATTTTGTCTTTCCAATACCAAATTTCGAGCCATAACTTGATTTATTTGAGCTTGTAGATAAGGGATATCTTGGTAAGATCTCTGGATCCAATTAAAACAATCCTCACAGTATACCTATCCTAGATTCGGTAGTGGGCAAGTATGATCTGAGTTTAATGGTTTATACTGCACCATAACCCTTTTCAAATCATACTAGATTCTTGAAAATACCTATTGCTCCTTTAGAAATGGAGGCAAGTTAGAAACAAAATCATATTAGGGTGAATTCATTCTAGTGGATTCATAACTGACGTCATCGACAAAGATCATGTCCTTGATGACCATTGTGGGGATAGGTTTATCATGGTTTTTGTGACGATTACTGGTCATTATTGAAAGAAGTATGCCATTCCTTTTATTCCTAAAATATAAATCATTAACCCCCTGTGTGATTTGCTTACTCTGTCTTTTGATTTTAATTTTGTTTTCATAAACCGATTTATATATAGTATTGGAATACATGTACCTTATCCCTTATATGACTCAGAACTTTCTCCAAGGATTTCTTTGGAGCAAATTCGTGCTTCCTGGAAATGACCTTTACTGATTGACGAGAATCAATAGGGGTGTCAGGAGGTAATGCAGGGGCTTCTGAGACTTGTATTTCCACTTGAAAACTTTGCAGAGAGTGGGGCGATAAGAAAGGGCCGATAGACTCGTCAACGCACAGAGGTAAACTATTGACCAGTTTTGGTGGCAATGAAACAAAACCATTCCTAACAAGAAAACCTTGCTAACTATCTCCTACCTTTTGATGCAGGAGCATCGCTTCATGCCAGCCAGTCAGCCATCCAGCCACGTCAGCGCGCATGCATTCATATGATGAAAGAGAGGCGCAGCCTCATTTGAATTTAAAATGAATGTAATTTAATGTCTTAAGCTGGTGAGCCATGAAAGTCGTGCCTTTGTGAAGGCGTTAGGTAGATTGGATTTAATGCCAAGATCGACTGAGATCTAGATCCAAGCACTGGACTAGACAACCATTGATTGTACTTAATTAGAGTAGGTAGACCTGGAGGGAAGCACTCAATGAGCCCTCAGGTAAAAGAGATTTTCATATCTCATTTTGAGGGAGTTGAGAGAAAGTTAGAATAGAGAAGAGCCGAGAGAGAGCTCAGGAACACCATTTGTAAAAATACAGGCATTTTGTCATTTTAATGCAAACAATAGTTTTCCTGCATATGTTCTATCTTATATGCATGTCTGTGGGTGTTCATTTTATGCTGTATGTGTGTGTTGTTATCATTCCATTTCAAGGAGTTCGTTTGATTTCAGGTTTGAGAGGTCTTTGAGGTTTCATGCCATGAGGGAGTGACAGAATGTTGAGACTCTAAATACCGGTGCACAGAGGATGCACTTTTGAACTCTAAGGAGTCAGACAAGGACGTGTTGAGGCACAACACTGAAATCAACAACTCAGGAAGAAGACCTGTGAGGTTACTGAACAACTCAGAAGGCAGGACTGTGTAGCTGAGACACAGTTGCAGACATAATCTCTTAGGAGTTCTGTAGGAGCTCTGCCGAGGGGGCATTGAGCGTAAGCACGAGGTGCTGGGAGAAGAACTCTATTGAAAGGTTGAGAAGGACCAGAATCACTGAGGATTCTGAGAAGCTCTACCAGGAGGGCATTGAGCGAGTGCATAGGCGCACAAAAACCCGGAACTGCTAAAAGTTCTGTGGGAAAGATACCCCGCCAGGAGGGCATTGGAAAAACATGCAGGCAGGCACCGAAGAATAGAGAACTCTTTGAGTTCTGTCATTTGAAGGAAGTATCCACTGAGGGATCTTCACTAGGCTATTGCATACCTAGAAGGCTCAGCCAGAATGTTGTTGGAGCGAAGAACCAGGAAGGCATTTTATTTCTCCATCTAAAGGAGGGAAGAAGACAAAATCCCCCAAGGGGTCTGAGTGTTCGTGGGAAGCTCAGAAGGGATAGCACCAGCATGTGCGTGAGGAGACTCTACGAGGAGTGCAGGAGTCGGGAGAATCCTCTAAGAGTTCAAGGATAAAAGCTCAGCAGAACCAGCATTCTCATACGTACAGCAGGACTCACAGTTGTGGAGTTCGTGGAGACAAGGCAAAGGTTGGAGCTTTCGAAAGATTGGAATTCTTCCAAGTCTGGAAAGAGAGCACAACAACTCAGGAGGGCAACGAGAGCCATCAGATCGGAAAGAAATAGATCTAGACTATTGAGGAATTATACGTCTAGGAGGTGCATAGGAGAAGTGCATGAGGATAGATGATCCAAGCCATCAGATCTGGAGAAGAAATCCCGTCAGTTGTTGGATCTCAGGAAGTTACGCAGAGTTTAATCCTGAAGGAGCAGAGAAGGAGTTCCAGAGGAGATATCAGGATATTGGCATCATTGGGTCTTCAGAGGGTAAGAATCAAAAACCTTGAAAAATCTCGAAATCCTGAGAAGGAATCCTAGCCGTTGATCTCAGTAGGACACATGTCAGGGAGCCAGGGAGTCATCGGGGTTCAGTTCATCGAAGAATCAGGTTTTCTGAGGACATAGAACGCTCATAGGTTGGAATCGCGATTCACGATTTTTCGACGAGAGATTTGAACCGTCCATCGACAGGGACGCGTGGCAAGAGATCTCGCCAGGTCGGGGATCGAGAAATTGAAAGCCCTGTCTATATTGATAGTGGAAATCGTGATATTCCGATACGCGATTTCCCAATAGGGTTAAAGGCGTCCTAGTGGAGGACAAGTGTCGAAAGGCCAAACTTCGCAAGGATTCAATGACAGGTGGCATCAACATATCGTGAACTCGGAGGATCGCGAGTTCGAGCGACAAGGATTTTATCCAGAAGTTGCAAGATCGCGAGAGGTGATACCTCGGTAACCACCGAATTTCATGTGGGACCATAGTGCAAGTGGAATACAGGTGGCAGGGATTGGAGACCTCGTGAGCTCGGCGCTCGCAAGTTAAAAACCCAAATATTGGGAGGTTAAAATCGTGAGGCGCGAGTTTGCAAAGGCGTGTCAGAGCCAAAGTCCCAATATAGCGAGAGAAGGTCAGCATTGACTGAGCCATCGGGAATCGGGGATTTACGAGGCATGTTGTTTACAATTTCGTAAGTGCCAATTTCCCGATCGGGAGAAACCCCGATAGAAGCTACTGCAAGATAAAGTAAGGTCACGGTTGTGGATGCATGGTCGCATGGACCCGAGCCTAGCCAAGAAAGGCTAAGGCAGTGGGAGTGCGCATCGACGATCGGAGATCAGGGAATCATGAGGACAACGGGTTGTGACAGTGGAGAGTCCGGAACCTCGAATCCTGATACTTGAGTCGGGGAAAGGTCACAATTTGGTGCCGAGGCTGTGAGGGGGAGAAAGGACCTATGGAATGGGTTTTGCAGCTGAGATTCTCGAGGGAATCAAAAGAGCTAATTCGGCTCAAGAAAGAAGGGATTGAGAATGATCCTGAGAGCATGAGAGTGCGACAGGGTAAGTTCGTGTCTCTCTCAGTTTCATCAGGTGGTATCAGAGCAGGAAATCTATTTGTATATTGTAGACATAGGAGGTAGAAGAAAATAGAGTTGTTGAGGACTTATTTGCAAGTAGGCAGTAGTCTATAGATAGTCAGCAGGACTATAAGGATGAAGCTAGAGACACTCTTGATGTGAAGTGACAGCAAGAAATCTGCCACAAAGGCAGATAGAGGTAGCAGGATGGTTACTGAAGGCCGTAGGAAGAAAAGAAAGCCATAAAAGATTGCAGAAATGGATAGAGAGCTCGCAGATATACGAGCAGAGATAGAGAAGCTGGAACTGCGGATGCGACAGGATGAAGAATTGGTTCAGGCATGTGAACCAGAGACTAGGAGAGGTCTCGATGATGATGATGATGAAGAGGATGAATTGGGATCGTCTGATGATCTCAAGGACTGCTAGGAAGGCAGAGGAGGAGAGATTCCAGATTGCCTAGAGGGAAACGAGTTGAGATTGGCAGAGGATCTCACAGACTGTCAAGTGGATAGCGAGGGAGTTTTACATTGCCAGTTGGGCGATGATGAGAGACCATGGAGGGATCTCGTACACTGCCAAGAGGGTAGTGGAATGTTTCCATATTTCCAGATGGGTAAGGGAACAGAAATGAGATCGGTTGAGGATCTCAAATACTTTTGTGAGGACAGCCAGAAAATTTTGCATTGCCAGCTGGGCAATGAAAGGAGATTAGATGAAGACCTTGAAGACTGCTAGGAGGGAAGTGAAAGCATCGAAGACTACCAGGAGGGCAGAGGAATCATGTTGAACTGCTAGATGGGCAGAGATGAAGACTTGGGACCATCGGGAGGTCTCATGAAGAATTCAATTCAGCAGGGGTTGCTGATGAAGATGAGATCGGTTGATCTCATGGTCTGCCAGGGAAGCAGCAGCAGAAACATCCCATATTTCCAGGTGGGCAGGGATGAGCAGATAAATTTGGATCAGCCAGAGGATCTAACAGAGCAGATGAGCTTGCAAAGAGATCAATAGGTGCAACTGACAGAGGTGAAATACTAAAATAATATTCTGATGATTGGGGAATACAAGTATTCCTACCATTTGCCCAGGAGGAGACAGAAAATTATGTTGTAGATGATACAACAGCAGAAGAACAGTCACAGCTGGAGATGACTATCAAAGAAGAAGATTTGGAGCAGACTTTGGGAGCTACCCAAGTAGATGAAGAAAATGAGCATTCGGTGGAATGTCTCGACACATTCAGCCAGGAAGCTGAGAGCGATATAGCACAAAAGCTGATAGCAGAAGAAGAAGTAGAAGAAGAAGAAGAAGACGAGCATTCGGAGGAATGCCTTAGCATTTTCAGACATAAAGCTGAAAAGAATGCAACAGAGGAGGTTGCAGAAGCAGAAGAGGAAGAAGCAGGCAACATTTTCTTTGCTGACTTATGGAATCAAATTGAATCTCTGGAAGAGAGGGTAAAAGCGCAGGGCATGCACATCCAACAGGCGAAGTTGGAGACAAATGAAGGAGGCATGGGAGATCATGACGATCTTCTCATGTGCAGAAAATTTTTGCAGCTGAGGAGACTACAAAAGCAGAGCCAGCCACTGGAGCAGCTGGATGCCGTGATCGAAGAGATCATGGAGCTGATGATCCGATTAGCAGAAACTGCTAGTGAGGAGAAGCAGGGCAGAGAAGAAGCAACAACAGCAGCGCAGTGGAAGCAGTAGCATCAACAAATTGGAGTAGATGGAAAGCTCCAAAGCCTTGTTTGGGACCCAGGAGTATTTCTAGTAGCTCAGAGAGGAAGCTCATGAGCAGGAGCTCATGAATTTTTCAGTTGTGGAGTATGATGCAGGAGCATCGCTTCATGCTAGCCAGTCAGCCAGCCAGCCACGTCAGTGTGCATGCATTCATATGCTGAAAGAGAGGTGAAGCCTCATTTGAATTTAAAATGAATGTAATTTAATGTCTTAAGCTGGTGAGCCATGAAAGTCGTGCCTTTGTGCAGGCGTTAGGTAGATCGGCTTTAATGTCAAGATCGACTGAGATCTAGATTCAGGCGTTGGACTAGACAGCCATTGATTGTAATTAATTAAAGTAGGTAGACCTAGAGGGAAGCGCTCAATGAGCCCTTAGGTAAAAGAGATTTTGATATCTCATTTTGAGGGAGTTGAGTGAAAGTTAGAATAGATAAGAGTCGAGAGAGAGCTCAGGAACACCATTTGTAAAAATACAGGCATTTTGTCATTTTAATGCAAAAAACATTTTTCCTGCATATGTTCTGTCTTATATGCATGTCTGTGGGTGTTCATTTTATGTTGTATGTGTGTGTTTTTATCATGCCATTTCAAGGAGTTCGTTTGATTTCAGGTTTGAGAGGTCTTTGAGGTTTCATGCCATGAGGGCGTGATAGAGTGACGAGACTCTAAATACCAGTGCACATAGGATGCGCTTCTGAACTCTAAGGAGTCAGACAAGGACGTGCTGAGGCACAACACTGAAATCAACAACTCAGGAAGAAGACCTGTGAGGTTACTGAACACCTCAGGAGGCAGAACTGTGTAGCTGAGACACAGTTGCAGACATAATCTCTTAGGAGTTCTGTAGGAGCTCTGCCGAGGGGGCATTGAGCGTAAGCACGAGGTGTTGGGAGAAGAACTTTGTTGAAAGGTTGAGAAGGACCAGAATCACTGAGGATTCTGAGAAGCTCTTCCAAGAGGGCATAGAGCGAGTGCATAGGTGCACAAAGACCCAGAACTGCTAAAAGTTCTGTGGGAAAGATACCCCGCCAGGAGGGCGTTGGGAAAATGTGAAGGTAGGCACCGAAGAATAGAGAACTCTTTGAGTTCTATCATTTGAAGGAAGTATCCACTGAGGGATCTTCATTGGGCTATTGGATACCCAGAAGGCTCAGCCAGAAGGTTGCTGGAGCGGAGAACCAGGAAGGCATTTTATTTCTCCATCTAAAGGAGGGAAGAAGACAAAATCCCCCAAGGGGTCTGAGTGTTCGTGGGAAGCTCAGAAGGGATAGCACCAGCGTGTGCATGAGGAGACTCTACGAGGAGTGCAGGAGTAGGGAGAATCCTCTAAGAGTTCAAGGATAAAATCTCAGCAGAACCAACGTTCTCATATGCACAGCAGGACTCATAGTTGTGGAGTTCGTAGAGACAAAGAAAAGGTTGGAGCTTTCAAAAGATTGGAATTCTTCCAAGTCTCGGAAGAGAGCACAACAGCTCAGGAGGGAAACGAGAGTCGTCATATCGGCAAGAAATAGATCTGGACTATTGAGGAATTCTACATCCAGGAGGTGCATAGGAGAAGCGCATGAGGACAGATGATCTGAGCCATCAGATCTGGAGAAGAAATCTCGTCAGTCGTTGGATCTCAGGAAGTTACGCAGAGTTTAATCCTGAAGGAGCAGAGAAGGAGTTCCAGAGGAGACATCGGGATATTGGCATCATCGGGTGTTCAGAGGGTAAGAATCGGAAACCTTGAAAAATCCTGAAATCTCAAGAAGGAATCCTAGTTGTTGATCTTAGTAGGACACGTGTCAGGGAGCCAGGGAGTCATCGGGGTTCAGTTCATCAGAGAATTGGGTTTTTCGAGGACATAGAATGCTCATAGGTTGGAATCGTGATTCACGATTTTTCGATGGGATATTTGAACCGTCCATCCATAGGGACGCGTGGCAAGAGATCCCGCTAGGTTGGGGATCGAGAAATTGAAATCCCTGTGTATATTGACAGTGGAAATCGCGATATTCCGATACGCGATTTCCCGATAGGGTTAAAGGTGTCCTAGTGGAGGACAAGTGTCGAAAGGCCAAACTTCGCAAGGATTCAGCGACAGGTGGCATTGGCATATCATGAACTCAGAGGATCGTGAGTTCGAGCCGCAAGGATTTGAGCCAGAAGTTGTGAGATCACGAGAGGCGATACCTCGGCAACCACCGAATTTCATGTGGGACCACAATGCAAGTGGAATACAGGTGGCGGGGATTGGAGACCTTGTGAGCTCGGGGCTCGCAAGTTAAAAACCCAAATATTGGGAGGTTAAAATCGTGAGGCACGAGTTTGCGAAGGCGCGTCAGAGCTAAAGTCCCAATACAGCGAGAGAAGGTCAGTGTTGACTGAGCCATCGGGAATTGGGGATTTACGAGGCATGTTGTTTATGATTTCGTAAGTGCCAATTTCCCGATTGGGAGAAACCCCGATAGGAGCTGCTGCGAGATAAAGTAAGGCCACGGTTGTGGATGCATGGTCGCATGGACCTGAGCCTAGCCAAGAAAGGCTAAGGTAGTGGGAGCGTGCATTGACGATCGGAGATCGGGGATTCATGAGGAGAGCGGGTTGTGACAGTGGAGAGTCCGGAACCCCGAATCCTAATACTTGAGTTGGGGAAAGGTCACGATCTAGTGCCGAGGCTGTGAGGCGGAGAAAGGACCTGTGGAATGGGTTTTGTAGCTGAGATTCTTGAGGGAATCGAAAGAGCTAATTTGTCTCAAGAAAGAAGGGATTGAGAATGATCCTGAGAGCGTGAGAGTGAGACAGGGTAAGGTCATGTCTCTCTCATTGCATCACCTTTAACAAATGGGCATTAACCAAAACCTGAATTAAACCATGGTGGAAAAGACTAGATTCAAAGTTGTGGTTTTGTCTTTGATAGAACCTGGACATCTTCTATAGACTTTTAAGAAAATAAGATGACAATTTTAACTTAAAACCCAGGAAGACCATTAAAAGGAGCACATGAAATAAAAATACTAGTCCATAGCATCCCTCATGGGTGACAAACTATTTGATTATCAACACCAAACCATGCTAACAAGTTTTGAACAGATGGATGGGTGTACCTTTAACGTTATAGTGTGACTTTCTGGATACCATCAATAGATGCCAAGGGATACCTTCTATCTTCAGATTTTTGATGAGACCATGGATTAATTATCAAATATAATTTTGATAATTATGACCATGGATTAATTATTAAACAATGATATGACCATGGATTAATTATCAACTATAATTTTGATGAGACTCAATGTGTTTGGTCTTTGAATGGTACATTAGATGGTCTACAAGTTGAATGACAACTTAGTTATCACATAACACGATATATTTTGAGTTCGTTTCATTTTTCCTTTAATGACCGATCCTTGCATCATTAAATCCCATTTTAAGAAGCCTTTAGTGGCCTTTGTCTCTCCTAACAAGGTTTTATAGGGACCACCCCTTGGCCCAAAACTTTTATTATTGAATTTATGATTTCTAGAGATTTTGTTATCACCAATGATGGTAGTATCAACCACGGATTGACATCATGCGATAATGACATCCCTACCAATAAAATTCCTATTGATATTAGAATTAATGAATACTTTTTTGTTTGTGATAATTTGAAATAGTTTACTTTTTTGGGTTACTTCATGGGTTGACATGCATCTATGATAAAGGCTTGGGTAGAAGA
>ML823943.1:0-11209 GCA_009831015.1 Picea engelmannii
ATTAACTGAGTAACAAAAGAGAATATCACTGAAAAGACTCATCATAGAAATCAGCAGATTAAAAATATCACTAAACAAAATATTTATATTAATCATTACTCATAAAGAAAAAATTATAGACTGTAAATACCACCCAAGCTAGACAAGAGAATCTTTAATTAAAAAAATATAGGAAATAAGTGATGTGCAATATTGAAACCTGAGCTGTCTCCCCGAGGATAGACCCGAGAAAAGTCTGTCTGGCAGTCGAACCAAAGGTCGCGTTCTAAGTCTCCTCCGTCCACCCAATGGGAGCTCACCCACTGGATTGCCTTGATGCAGTCGTCGTAGGCTGTGGGGAGGTGGTGCTCCGGGTTCGCTTGAGCAGTCAACGAAAGGTAGCACCTTCTACGCCTGTGATCTATGTTCGTTGGATTCGTGTGACATACAGTCAGCCGCTGCGAAAGCTGTTTGCGCCTTCAACACAGAGACATCTTCTATTCAAATCTCTAGTATAAGCCCCAAATCGTTTTAACCGGTCGCTGGATATTGAAAACGCCGCACCCCAAATCGACCTGGCCATTAAAACCGGTCGTTGCATAATTAAAACGCCGCGGATGGATCTTGATACGAAATCGGCGACGCGGATTGTGGATACGAACCTGCGGCGTACATCGAAAACCTCGCAAACGGAAAACGGGAACGGGAGGTGATGTGTAGCGCGGCGTTGATGGCCGATGGTATGTGGATGGTATGCGGATGGCAGATGGATATGAAGCGCACGAATGGATATACGGATATCCGGTCTCTGCAGAGTCTTAAAGACTCTGCAGCAGGCTGGATATTGCCCGCCTAGCATGATAGGTTAATGACAAGAATGGTTGTCTTGACTAACAATGACATTAATATGTTTTCTTTGACCCCACTCGCAATTCCCGAAACACAGGTCACTTCCGAATGACATGGACGATGTTACTAAGTTTTCTTTGGCCCCACGCGCATGGGCACTGAAAATAAAATTGGCAAAATTCTGTGGCACCATTTTCATGTATTCATTTAGTTTCAATGAATCTATCTAAACTTTTTGGTCAAGTCTGTAAGTCCATTGTAATATGTTAATTAATTAATTATATCGATGATAAGTCCATTGTAATATGTTAATTAATTAAATATATTGATGGTAAGGACAATTTTTATTGAAACAAAATTGGTTTATAGAATTTTAAGACGGTAAAAGATTATTTACAATTTTGTATAGTTTTGTTTATGTACTTGAAAAGCATTAAGATAAGCTTTCCAAGATCACCATACTTTTGTTGAATTAAAATATTAGAAAGATTGATAGGATGACAAATATTTTGATTTTTAGTTAAATTAATAACAATCATATTAATAATAATATGTTGAATATTGAACCCTAGGAAGCTCTCAGCTCCTGCGCTCCTGGACCTCCCGCAGGCCGCCGGCCATGTGGCCCTCCCGGCCCCTCCTCCCTCCATCGAAGCTACAACAACCTCCGTAGACTCCATGGCGGCTCCCTCGCTCTCTGCTCAGAAGAAAGGCGTCTCTCCTGTTGTTGCTGCGACGACGGCCCCTCCAATCGCGGCTCCCCTTCATGGTTGTGCTCCCCCAGGAGCTTCGCTCGCGTCGTTCCATTCATCAAAGCACAGAGGCGTCCCTCCTGGTGCGGCTGCGGCGGCGGATGTTGGCCTCCCTTCCTTGGTCGCGGCTCTCTCTTCTGGGCTGCCCTCTAATGCAAGCACGGGCCCTGGTGCTCCGACAGATGAGATCTCGTTAGTTCTGGCCCCTTCCTTTAAAGAGGTGGCCTCTCGCCAGAGATTTCCCTCTGGTATGCATGCAACGAGCCCTGAGGCTACCTCTCGTCAAGGTCGACCAACCGGGTTGCATGCAGCAGTTCCAGAAGCCCCTGCAGTCTTAGTTCAAATGCCAAAGGAAGCCCTAACTCATGCTTTCCATTACAGCAAGCACGCACTAGTATGCAGGTTTAACGGTTATTGGCCTAATCTGTCGGATTTGCTCGCATGGATCTCTTCCGAATGGTACCCGCTTTTAGAGGGAGAAGTTATCACCTGCCCTTGTGCAAAGGGGTTTTTTATAGATTTTTTTGAATCTACAAGCGACAGAGACAAAGTGTTTAACGTCGGGCCGTGGTTTTGGGGCAGAGCAGGCATGTCCATGCAACCATGGACCCCTGCCTTCGACCCATCCACAAACTGTATCTCTTCAGCTCCAGTCTGGGTGAGACTTCCATACTTTCCCCTGCATTTCTGGGGGGATGAGTCTCTTAAGGCGATTGGCAATAGCCTCGGCAAGTTCCTCTGCAGAAGTCCGGACTCAAAGCTAACCCGCTCCACCTTCGCTCGAATTTGTGTTGAAATGGATTTCTCCAAAGGTTTTCCCGCTGAAATAATTCTTCAAGGTAAGGACTTTTCCAGGACCCAAATCCTCGACTATGAGAATCTCAGCTTTAGGTGTAGGAACTGATTTGAAACGAGGCACTTAGCCCGTAGCTGTGGAAAACAACCCAGGAAAAAAAGGCCGTCCAAAAACCAAAGACCGACCTGGTGGACGGGGGCACCATCGGAACCGCACATTGAAAGCAAGGCCCAGGAAGCGGCAGAAGAAGCAGAAGTTGAGGTCGAAACCAAGCCCCTTGCTAAGGGGGAAGCTCCGGCAGAAGCCAATCCCAAGTCGCCCACCTGGTCGGAACCCCAGAACTCACGCTGGGCAGATCTAGTCGACGAGGAAGACCCTTAGGACCCGTCGGAAAGTCAATCTACGGAACAAAGTATTGAATGGAAAACAGTGTCAAAAAAGAAAAAAAAATCCAAGCAAGAAATTATGTAATAACGCGGAGCCGTTCAGGCTCGCTGAAACAATTTATTTCTATAATTTAGTAACGAGTTAGGATCTTCAGGCAGTAGTTTCCAGTTTTCAAGCAAAGTTTTATCGATGTATCGAACCCAGTGGCATGTCCACTGTTATTAATACAAATCTCCACTAACTGTTTCTGTAAAAAAAATATATATATATATGTTGAATATTTATTATTAAATTTATATAATATACTTATATAATATTTTGGTAATTAAATGTGTTAAATATATGTTTATTTATATGTGAAATATATTAATAATATTAATGTTTATTGTTAAAAAAAACACATTCCTAAAATCATATTAATATTATTTCAAATGATGATTAATTGTTTGCTAGTGTATTAGCTTGAGTCACATCAACCCAGTTAGTAGTGGTGGGTTTCGAACCTGGGTCACCATACAAAACTATGCCCATCGAAACCGATCGTGCTAACGAGATTTGACTTAAAGTTGAAGGTCATGGGGGTGGGCTTTGATCCACTTATGTGTGCACATGTCACAATATCATTTAATATAATATCTCTCAGTGCAGCCACATGTTCGACCATTACCTCAAGATGCAGGCTAGGTAGAAAAGAGTTGGGTACTTGGATTGTTGTGAGTGTTGGAGAAGCATGTGAGAGCTTGAATGTTGACTGGTTTGGGAAGCCAAGTAACACTCTGGAACCGTACTCGTGGATTCATATCCCTGGCTTGGGGGTGACATTGTTGTTGAGACTTGGAACAACAATGTCTACGGTTGGGCGGAACATCCTTGGTTTGAAGCTAGTTGGTGTCTTCTTTTATAAAATATAAATGCTCTTTGATATGGTTTCCTTTTCTTGTGTATTTATTTCCACCGCGTATTAAATTATTGTATCTAAGATTTGTACTTATAATATGCATGCTTGCTAATTAATGATGTGCATGGTATATTGTGCGTGTATTTCATGTTGTATTATGAATCTTGATCATTGCATGTATGTATTTCATGCTTCTTTATTAATTATTTTTTATCGGAGATTCGAAATCAGCCAAGAGGTGTGTTATTGGTGTGGCATGCCCAGCTTGTGGGAGGTTGGGTATGTTACATTGATTAAGTATCTGGGAGCATTTTTACCTCAAATTCATAGAAAAATAATTTCATTTATACCAAAGACAATTGATGAGGCTAGTATTCAAGCATGGTACCTTGAGGGAGACAAACAGAAGAAACAAACAAGTCCTCATAAGAAAGAAGAAGAAAGCATTGTTATCAGTGGATGTGGATGTTGATGAGGGAGTGGATAGAACCTTATACTTAAAAGGGAATATCAATTGCACTAATATTTAGAAAGAGGAAAGAGGTGGAATTAGTTGGTTGTAGTCACCAAGAGGAGAAGGAAATGACTGAACTATTTTTCATTAAAATCCACATGAAGCAAAACAAGGTGGATTGTTTGTTTGATCCTTGTTCATAATCCAAATTGATATCTATGAAACTAGTTTAGAATCTTGGGATGGAGACTCAATATCATAAACATCCATACCCCATGGGATGGCTAAGGAAATATGTGGAACTGAAAGTGAGCAAGCAATGCAAATTAATGTTTTTCATCCATCAAAACTTTGTTGATGAAGTAGTTACAAATATAGTTCCTTTGGAAATATGTGGAGTCAAATTGGGAAGTCCATATTTGAACATGAGGGATGCCATTTTCAAAAGGAGAGTGAACAAGTATAGGATAGTAAAGGATGGAAAATAGTATGCCATAAATACACACTAGGACAACGCTAATATCTCTCTAATCAGTTCTCATTGGAAAAGAAGAATCATGGGAAGTACAAATAAGTTTGTCTTGTTGTTCCTGAGAGAAGGAAAACAACAAGGAGAAGGAAGCGAGTTCGAGATCAAGGCATCCTTGGAAGGATGTTGTGGAGAGTAGCGTCAACAAATACAACAACTAAGTGAATCCTACAAGGAATAGTTTCAAGATCTTCAAGGATTTCCACCCAAAAGAGAGGTTGAACATGAGATCCAGTTCTTGTTGGAGTCACCACTAACTAACATTGAATTGTATAGGCAATCTATCATCGAAGTAGATGAAGTAAAGAATCAGTTTTAACAGTGTTTGGACAAAGGAGTCATCATACCCAATACATCACCATGTGGTTCAACCATTATCATGGTGCTAAAGAAAAATGGAAGTTGGAGAATGTGTATTGACTATCGTGCCCTGAATAAGATCATCATCAAGAATAGATATCCTTTTCCAAGGATTGATGACTTTTTGGATCAACTACAAGAAGAAAAATATTCACTAAGTTGGACCTCAAATCATGCTACCACCAAGTGAGGATCAAAGCGAAAGATGTATGGAAGAAAACATTCAAAATAAGACAAGGTTTGTATGAATGGTTCGTAATGCATTTTGGATTATGCAATGCACTTGAAATGTTTATGAGATTAATGAATGACATGATATGCCCCTTCATTGACTCGTTTGTAATAGTATATCTGGATAGCATACTAATCTTTAGCAACACTTGGCAATTGCACCTCTCACATCTGAAATGGGTACTTGAGACCTTGAATAATACTCGGTTGATTGCCAACTTGTAGAAATGTGATTTCGGGAAAACGTCCATGATATATCTTGCACACATGATTGGTGAAGGATAGATGAGGTAATATCAAGAGAAGATTGCAGCCGTCACCCAATGGCCTATTCCCACCAATGTGATAGAGTTCAATAGTTTCATGGGAGTATCTTAGTATTTGAGGAAATTAATTTTAAACTTTTCCATAGTAGCAATAGCGTTGCATGCCATAATTGTCAAAGGAAATATCGTTCATTGGGGTAAGACACAACAAAGATAATTTGAATACTTGAAGAATAAAATTAGTGATTCTCCAATCTCAGCCATGTTGATTTTGCAGTGACCTTTTGAGCTACAAACTGATTCTAATGGATATGCATTAGGGGAAGTACTCATGCAAGGAGGAATTCTTGTGTGTTACCATTCATAGTTGTTTCATGGGGTAGTGCTTGAATATCCCACGTACAGTAAAGAGCTCTTTGAGATTGTACAAGAAGTGAAGAAATGAAAGAATTACCTCTTGGGAAAAGAGACAATCATACACATGGATCAACAACCCCTTCAATATCTAGAGATTCATAGAAAGATGCAACATGAAAGGCATTATGAGCGGTTAGGTTTCTTGGAGCAATTTAATTTAGTAATTAAGTACAATAAAGAATTCACGAATAGAATACCAAACATGCTCTCTTGACTACCATGAAGAAGATTGCAACAATTTGGAATGATAATTTAGCTTGATCATTTCACTCATTAACATCTGAGTGAATATTAAGAGGGAGATGAATATTTCGAAGGAATGTACAAGAAACTAAAGTAGAGGTTTTTCATTGCCATGGAAAGAAATTAATAGCACCTCCAATATGGGTCATTATACAAACTAGACAAACTATGCATACCCCATGCTAGAAGAGTTCAATTCATGAGAGAAGAACAATCTTTTGTGGTTGTTGAGAATTTTGGTGTGACCAATACAATTGTGAATTTCCAGTGGTATGTGTATTGGCCAAAGATGTAGGATCAGGTGGAAAAGTTTGTTAGAGGTTGTGTTCTTTGTAGCACTAGAAATCCAAGAAATTGAAAACTCATCTTATATGTGCCATTGCCAACACCAAGAAGGCCTTGGGAGATAATCTCCATGGATTTTGTTGGATGTTTTCCTATGAATCGTAGAGGCCATGACTACTTTTCCATTATGGTAGACGATTTTAGAAAATTGTGTGTACTCATTCCCTATAAGAAGAGAATCTCTTGATGAGAGGATTTTGAACTATTCTTTAGCCATGTTTAGGTATATTTTAGATTTCCAACCTCCATCATATCTGATCGGGATAGCAGGTTCTTGGAAAGATTTTGGACTACACTTTGGGAGAGAATGGATAGCAAGTTGAAGTACTCCAATGACTTCCATCCTCATATTAATGGACAAACCAAGGTAGTAAATAGGATGTTAGTGATTTTTTAGAGGTTACAACAATATAAATCCAAAGACTTGGGATGAGCAACTAGTCTACATTCAACATTATTACAATAAAGCACTTCATTCTTCCACTAATAAGTCTCCTTTCGATAATTTTTTGGTTATTTAACTCCTTCACCATTAGATATATAATTTATGGATACCAAAAGGAAGAACTGGAACTATAGGGAGAAGAACAGAAGGAAAGCACATTCATGGACAATCAGGCATATCCATCTAAGGTCTCAAGAGAAGCTCAAGAAGAGCCAATAGTTGTACAAATCCAGGCATGATTAACACAAGGCGGATCATAAATTATGTGTTGGAGACCAGGTGTGGCTCTACATCCATAAGGAACGACTACAGATAATCTCAATCCACTTAGATATGGACCATTTGATATCATTAAACAAGTGAATGAGAATTCCTCTGGGTTGAAACTTCCACCTTATTTGCATATTAGCTCAATGGTGAATGTGGAATATTTGAAGTTGTTAGAACCATCAATGTTATATGAGGAGGAAGAACATCGGGTTCTTCCTACTGTTAAAGAACTTGCACTCACGGACTTGAGAAATTGAAGGAAGACATAGTTTTGTACCACAAGGAATGTACAACTTGTAGAGGAAAACAAAAGATGTGGCAGATTGGCCTCAAGGGACAAAAAACAAGGAAACTAAAGTCATGTGAGAGGAATCAGATTGAATGCAAGTTCCCTCATCTATCCTCAAAAGATTTTGTGTATCAAATGACTCACAATGGTGAGGTGTGATCTGAATCGAATATGAGAAGAATAATTGGATACCTTTATAGGCTCTAAGATGATAAACACATGCAAAGTTTAAGGCTCTGGACGAAGAGGGATATTGACTTGTTGGCATGAAGAGCCATGTTCCATCATGATTTGTGTCCATTCCATATGTAATATATGTAAATTCAAGTAGTAAATTATTATATGTAAATAAATAATGAGGCTTTCTTGAGACCTTTTCCACATGGGAGAAAGGAAAAACAAAGAAAGAGAAGAAGGAGAAACAAACTAGAGAGAAACTGAAATGTTGGGGATGCTTGACCTTCCAACTATCCTCCTAGATGAATCTATATTTTATATCATGTATCCCCACAACGAGATAGGGTTCTTTGGCTATGAATTGTGTGAAGAGGTTGCCCAGATGTCACTAAGGAGCATAGAGATGAACTAGAGAGCCTATAACTTGCAAATTGATGAATAATAAAGAGCCTAGATGAAACCAAAAGAATGCTTGTTTTCCCATTTGGGTTTCCACCATAAATTATTAGTTAATGTGGGATGATTGTTGTGGTTTAATTTGTGTATGAATGGTAAGTGTTGTGCACTGTAAGTTAATGGTTGTCTATAGATGGTTTAACAATGAGAGTTTCATGCCATTTGGTTTGAGCTTGTTTTATATTAATATGGTTCCCATGAGTCAGTAAACCAAACTAGTATCTCTTTATACACACCCATACATGGATTCAGAAGTTGGAAATTGATGGCCCTCCTTCTTGAGCCATCGATATTTACTTGGGGGTTTCTAAATTTGTTTTAGGAATCGTAGGGCACATTCTCGACTTGCTAGGGAATTTTTCTTTGCCCATAAATCATAGATAGATTATATTTTGAAATTTGGGGTTGTTTGGGAGTTTATTAGCTAGCACAAACCATATACAATCTTTTTACATTTCGTTTGCTATCAATTTCACCCTAGATGTGTTTCATTGTTTTTGAATGACCAAATCGACTTATAAAACGTTTTCTATTCCAATGAATGTTGCAATCGACTTCCATACATTTTCCTATGTGATTGGTTGTTGAATCCACCCTTCAAAATGTTTTCCTACATGGTTGGTTTTCAAATCCAACCTCCAAAACGTTTTTCTCATGATCTGGTCCACAAATTCGACCTTTGGGGGTTTTTCCATTCATAGTTGGTCAATGGATTCTCCCTTTAACTATTTTTCTTACCGTTGGTTGGCTTGTCTCACCGAATTAAATTATTACTTATTCTTTGGGTTGAATTCATTTGCAAACAACTCGAACTCCTCTCGGTTCAACAAGATCCTCTTCATTTGGTCAATTCGTACCTCTTGGTCAAATGCATATTCAACTGACCCAACTTGCAGATATCCAACTTTTCTTTCATCTATTAGAAATACTAAGAGGGGGGTGAATCGGTATTTAGAGCAATTAGTATTTTTGAACTTGTACTTCAATTAGATCATGTATTCAATTTATATCCAATAAACAATGAAGACTATCCAATCAAAAATGATGAATAGTGTAAGAGATACACCAATAAACCATGCACAATATATAAGAAGTAATCATGTATTATTGTTCAAAGGAAGTAAAGGATTACAAAGGTAGTTACATCCTCCAAATATAAAGGGAGGGATAAACCTCCAAAAGGAAGATACAATCCTCCAATATCAAGAGAGGGTTGACCTCTCCATCCTTGCCCCTTCCTTCCACCCAAGACTATATGAGAGATAATAAAAATTTACATTAAATTATCATCATCAACCAACCATCACATAGAACCTAATAATGCTTCCCGAGACTTCTTCAACTTCAAAAATTCTTCACTTCTTGGAATACTTTGATCCTGTAGATATACTACTCAATGTATTCTATGAAACTTCTCCAAGTTTCATGATGCAGCCCCCCTTCTCCCCTGAGGGTTGTGCGACCTCCCGGTTAAGGATCTTCAATTTCGAGCTGAATTGGCTCTCTGATACCTTAATGGTCTTACTTATGAATTAACACGGGCCCTTTTTTCCTCTGGTGCAGGTTCTATGGCACCCACGACCTCTTTCTTTACACTGTTGAACTCATAGGTTTAAGGTGCAGGCTCCTCTCTCGTTAGCCCCTTCCCGCATGTGACCTCAGGCTATGTCCCTGTGTAAACAAACGATTGCGGGTGCACCCAAAAGTGGTTTGGGATCAACCCACTTTTCTCCCCGCAATTTACATCCAACTACCACATACCCCTTTGTTGATACTGTGGTTCATATTGCGGCATGCCCTCGAAAAATTAACATCAGAGCACTTTCTGGCCCCGCAATTAAGCGTGATTGTTGATCTTACGATCTTGACGGTGCCTCCAAACTGACAGTTCATATCTTCCCCTTTCGAACCTGCGAATCAGATCTGACCTCTTTCAAATCAATGAACGAGATTGATTTTGCCTTTCGGGCTTCGAGAGTTTCAATTCTCAAACCTTGTTTTCTCCGCAATGCTTCCACCCGGAGCTCGTGATCTATTGAGTTTCAACCTCTTGCACACTCGTTCCTCTCGGAGTGATTTCACCCAAAGATGATGGATTCCCGCCACGTGTCCTTCGCAACAGACGGTTGCAATCTGCTTCAGCCTTCAAGACTTCAGGATTTTATCACCCTCCGCACTTGGAATCCTCCGAAGTGAATTTTCCTAGAGTCTCATATCTATCGACACATATCTCCTGGCAACCAACGACCTGGATATACTCCAACCTTTGGCTCTTTAGCAACTTCTCTTTCTCCTTATCGGGTGAAATCACGAAGGTGGGTTACAGTTTCGTGACAATCGGGTCTCCAAATTTTCGAAAAACAACTTTTCGGCCGAACTAAAAAAAAATTTTGGCCGAAAGATATAATTTCCGGCCGAACTATCGTTCAGCCGAAAACATAAACGTCAAATCGAACGGAGCCATAACCGGGCCCTCGATTTGCGTGTAGAAATTTGGTCAGCCGGATATTTTTTTTCCGGCACTAGTTTTTCGGCCGAACTATTGTTCGGCCGAAAGATTTTTCGGCCGAATCATATTTCGGCCGAAAAATAGTTCGGCCGAAAGAGTTTTTATATAATATCCACACATCGAAGAGGGACGGTTAGAAACTTTTTTGGTTGCGTTAGTCTGTGTCGTCGAGAGCTGTTGCCGAGGTCTGTGTCGCCGAGTTGTTGCCGAGGTCTGTTGCCGAGCTGTTGCCGAGGTCTGTTGCCGAGCTGTGTCGCCGGAAATTTGGAGGTAATTCATATTTCCGTGTTTGCGTTTGCATTTATGTGTGCGTGTTATATTGCGTGTTTGCGTTTATATTCCTTGTTTGCATTTATATGTTATATTGTGTGTTATATTCCGTTTATATTCCGGTTATATTCCTTGTTATATTCTGTGTTTGCGTTTATATGTTATATTGCACATATAAACGTGTTTATATTGCGTTTATATGTGCAATATAACAGTTATATTGCATTTATATTCCGTGTTTGCGTTTATATGTTATATTGCGTGTTATTACGTGTTATATTGCACAT
>ML823943.1:11309-51134 GCA_009831015.1 Picea engelmannii
CAAGTTTTGTTTTTACTGTAAAGTGAAATTCTAAATAAAAAAAATACTTTTATATGTCGGAAGTTGAATAACTTGTGAAAATACAATTTTTTTTGTCATAAAACAAGCAAAAGTGTAACCCACCTTCATGATTTCACCCTATCCACAAAAATTCTGAAGTACTTTGCTACAAAGTTATGGATCTTCTGCCACCTGTCCCTCTTGACAATTGACAGTCCCTGGACCCTTCGGGACTTCGGTGAATCCTCGCTCCTATATGCACGCAGACTTAATGCTTGTGTGCTTTACCCAGATCCAACGGTCTGGAATGATCTCGCTCCCTCCTGGATGGATCTTAGCCGGTGACTCGTGAAATCTTCAGAAATTTCCTCCCTTTGAAGATTCCTCCTGCTATCTTTCTTGAGATTTCTCCCTCCTTCTACTTCTTTAACTCTTTAAATTGTTTCTTCGAATCTTAGTCGAATTTCGGGTCTGTGCACTCCTTGCAACAGATTCTTATGAAAGAGTTGGGTTCTTGCGAATGACTGTAAACGCCTTGCAGCAGTCATTTTTCACTCCTTGCAAAGGCAAAGTTTGTGCTATCTCTTATGAGCTTTTGAGTCGAAACAGACTATGTCAATGCACGCCTTGCGGACTGTGCACACCTTTCATGGACTCAGCGAAGAGAAAATGATTGAACCTTATACAAATATTTCATAGTTTCATATACCCAACAACACAACTCATTCATTCATGAAACAAAATAACAAGGAATTTGTAAACAATAGTAACATCATGCATTTGAATCAATTTTCCTCTGTTATATTCATTCCAAAAGTAAAACAATGGCTACAGCTATGATCAAACAACAACTAAAAATTCAGGATGTTCCTACTAACTCGCAACAGCCTCATTTGGGCATACAAAACCTCTATTTATCTCTGAGGGTTCTTAGGTTTCCCCTCAACTACTCGTCTACTCAAAAACAAAACCTAACTGCTACCTCAGTTCAATTACTTTCAAGACTAGAAGTGAAAATTCCCAGATCACTCGTGATCATTCAACTTCCAAGCATTTGATCTTCTTCCGTTTTTCAATCAGCTCCAAAAGATTCGCAGTAAACGCCAACGTTTAAGATTATGAAATGATTCCAAGGCATTGAGTTGTCCTACCACATGTGCTCGCTGATGATGCTCCTACATCATACTCCCCTGGACAAAAATTCATCGACTCTTCTCCATGAGCTCCTGCACCAATTTTCCATGCTTCTGGATATCAACTTTATTTTCCAAACTGGAATCTTCTATTGGGTGTCCCTTCCACTTGACCAAATATTCAAAATAGGTCAACCTCCTGGTCTTTTTTCCAATCCTCTCATCAACGATCTTCTCCATTTGTGGTTTTTATGCTATAGCAATTTGTTTCTCCCACTGAATGTTCTCTTGATCTTTTGACCCCTCTGTGTCATCTTCCCTGTAAGGGTACATGTCTGAAACGTTAAATGTGGGTGATATGCCCACATCATTTGGAATATCAATATCATAGGTGTTTGCATCAAACTTCCTTAAGATATTGCATGGCCCTATCTTCTTCATATTTAACTTGTTATATGTTCCCCTAGGGAACCTTTCTTTCCTGAGATGTGCCAGAACCTGATATCCTACTTCAAATTGAAGTTCCCTGCGATGTTGATCAACTCTGCGCTTGTACTCTTGGCTAGAGCTCTACAACTGTCCTATGATCTGGCTATGGAGCTTCTACATTTCTGCAACAAAATCTTCTACTCCAGCGCTTTTGATCTCACTCTGTTCCAAGTCTCTCAACTCAGATACTCCCCTTGGCTGCATTCCATACAATATTTGGAATGGGATCTTTCCAGTGCTCCTGTTTGGTGAGTCATTGTATGCAAATTCTTCTTGTGGAAGAATCTGATCCCACTGATTATGATGCTCAATGACTAGACTCCTCAATAATTTTCCCAAACTTTTGTTTACCACCTCATTCTATCCATCTGTATGAGGGAAATAAGTTGAGATGAAGGAAAAATCCGTCCCCATATTATTTCACAGTGTTCTCCAGAAATGACCAACAAATTTAGTGTCTCTATTTGAGACAATGCTCCTAGGTAGTCCATGAAGTCTCACAACTTCCTTGAAAAACAAATTTGCAACATGTGTTGCATCACTAGTCTTCTAGCATGGGATAAAGTGTGCCATATTTGAAAATCTATCCACCACCACAAAGATGGAATCACATCCTCTTTGCGTTCTTGGAAATCCCAACACAAAATCCATGCTTATTACATCCCAAGGCCTCTCTGGTATTGGCAATGGTTGATACAATCCAGTGTTTTGTCTTTTACCCTTTGCATGTTGGTAGATTCTACATCTGTTCACAAATTTTACCACTTTTGTTCTCATACCTGGCCAATAGTATGAACTTCTCAACTGTGAAAATGTTTTATCATGGTCGAAATGTCCAGCCAATCCTCCACTATGCTTTTCCTTCAAAAGGTTATCCCTCATTGATCATTTTGGTATGCACAACTGATCGACCTTGAACAACAATCCCTCTTGAATCATATACTTTGTCCACTTGCTCCTATCTCTCAGCACATGATTTTCACATGCTTTGTATGCTTCCTTGAAATCTGGATCATCACAATACATATCCTTTAGGTGTTTAAACCCCTAGGTCTTCACCTGAAACTCCTGCAGAATCAAACATCTCCTGCTTAATGCATCAACAAATTTGTTAGCATTCGCAGTAATATGTTTTAAGACAAAAGTAAAATTTTGCATAAACTCAATCCACTTTGCATGCCTCTGATTCAATTTTTCTTGTCTAGTTATGAATTGTAAATCTTGGTTGTTGCTATACAAGACAAATTCCTGTGGAACAAGGTAGTGCCTCCATTTCTTCATGGCTTGAATTATGGCATAAAACTCCTTATCATATGTGGAGTATTTTCTCTTAGTCTCATTTAGCTTCTCACTGAAATAGGCAACAGGCCCATTATCCCGGCTCAAAACTGCTCCAATTGCAACTCCACTTGCATCACATCTCACTTGAAATGTCTTTCCAAAATTTGGTAAGACCAGAATTGGTTGTTCTGTTATTTTATCTTTCAGTATATTGAAGCTCCTCTCGACCTCCTCTGTCCATTTAAAATAATTGTGCCTCTTCTTCACGGTATCTATCATTGGTGCACAAATCCCACTGAAATCTTTGATGAACTTCCTATAGAAACTTGCTAATCCATGGAATCTTCTTACCTCAAACATACTCCTTGGTGATGGCCATTCTTTGATTGCTTTCACCTTCTCTGGATCCATATTCAGTTCATTTGAAGATATCACAAAACCCAAGTAAATGAGCTATGTCTTCATAAAAGAGGACTTCTTCAGGTTTATCAACAACTTCTCCTGTTGTAGTCTCCTCATCACTAGTGTCAGGTGTCTCAAATGATCCTCTTTAGTCCTGTTAAAGACCATTATATCATCCAAATATACAACTACGAACTTGGCAATGAAATGTTTCAGTATTTCATTCATCAACCTCATAAAAGTACTCGGGGAATTTGGTAAGCCAAATGGCATAACAATCCACTCATACAAACCTTCATTGGTATTAAAGGTTGTCTTCCACTCATCACCTTCTCTCATTCTTATCTGGTGATATCCACTTTTCAAATCTGTCTTAGAAAAGAAATTTTCTCCACTTAAACAGTCCATTAAATCATCCATTCTTGGCAAAGGAAATCTATACCTGATGGTGATCTTGTTAATGGCTCTTGAGTCTGTGCACATTATCCATCCTCCATATTTCTTTGGACTCAACATAGTTGGCACTATGCATGGACTCAAGCTCTCTCTTACCAAACCCTTGTCTAACAATTCTTGGACTTGGTTCTTTACCTCCTCATTCTCTCGAGGTGTCAATCTGTATGTTGATTTGTTTGGCAGAGTTTCTCCTGGTATCAAATCAACATGATGGCCGATACTTTTGATGGGTGGCAATGAGTTAGGCAGCTCATCCACCACTATGTCAGCAAAATTATCCAACAATTCCTAAATTTATTCAGGTAAATCATCCATCGAAGTACTTGTAAGGATAACTTTGGGTTTCCTCACCACATCAAACTGCATATCCTATTATTTCTTGACTTCTTTCAGGAGTTCCTTCCCGCTCATGAGAATTATGCTTGTGCTAGCTTCCTCTTTCACTTTATTCTCTTCTATCGGCAGCAACATGTGTGTCCTACCATTCTTCTCCAAGGTGTATGTATTCTTCCTCCCATCATGAATGACATTCCTGTCAAACTGCCATGGTCTTCCCAACAATATATGACATACATCCATGGGAATTACATCACATAGAATTTCATTTCTATATCCCCCTATCTTAAATTCAACAAGGCATTGTTTAGTAACCATTACCTGGTGTCCTTTCTGCAACCATGAGACTTTGTATGGATTCGGATGTGTAGTTTTCTCCAGCTCCAATTTCTCCACCGTCTCTATGGATATTAAGTTAGCAGTGCTTCCACTGTCAATTATCACCTTGCCTACTCTGTCTTTAGTCTTGCAATATGTCTTGAATAGATTGTTCCTATGCACTGGATTTTCAACTTCTGCCTCTAGTTTTAAGAGAACCTTTCTCGACATCAGGGATCCTCCATCTTTTGCTCCTTCTACTTCAACATTCCTTCTCTCTGCTTCCTAAATGTGAGCTTCACCTCCTCCTTCTGCTTCAACATTCCTTCTCTCTACTTCTGAAATGTGAGCTTCACCTCCTCCTTCTTTATTTTTCTCAGGACATTCCAAAGACATGTGCTTTGTCTTTCCATAGGCATAACACCTTACTTCTCCTCCTCTACTTCTTCTTCTTTTTCTAAAAGAACTTTTTCCACCACCCTGTCTTCCTCGGGAACTTCCTCCTCTTTCTGAGTGACTGTGCAGTTTCTCAGTCTCATCTTTGGATTTATGTGCCTTTTCATGGGAAACTCCCTTGCCGTTGTTCGGGGCCGAGGTCCTACCTCTACCTCGTTGGATTTTTATTCTGGACAACTTCTCCTATGACTTCAGTGCAAACTGATAAGTATCCTCCACTATCCTCACTAACATCATGCTGATCTCATCCTGGATTTCATACCTCGAGCCATTTATATACCTGGAAAAGTTTTCTTCATATTTCTCTCTTTGTCTAGTTCTGATGTTCATCTTGTAGAACTCCTCTGTGTACTCTTTAACTGTTATACCCTTCTGTCTTAGGTTCTGTATCTTCCTGAACATATTGATCTGATAATCTTTGGGAATGAATTTAGCCTTCATCTTCGCTACCATTCTGTCCCAATTCTTTATCTTTTGTTTTCCCTTGCTTATCCTCTCAGCCTACAGTTCATCCTTCCATAGTGTTGCATGTACTTTTATCCTAGTGACAACATGTCTCACACTTTTCTCCTCATCGACATCTTCATAGTCAAAATATTTGTCCATGGATCTTATCCAATCCAGCACCTCTTCAACATCAAAATTGCCTTCATACATTGGGACCTCTATCTTGGATATAGATCCCAATCTAACAACTGCTCTTAGCAAGCATTCTTAGGCAACATTTTCCCCTAGAGCTTCCTCAACTTCTACTTATTCACTCTCTGCATCACTGATATCTCCAGCATCAGGTGCCCTCCTCTGCGTTGCTTCCATCACCTCTAATATTGCATGAATCTCTTGCATTTATCTTTCTACAACACGATTGGCTAAGGTGGCTCCACTCGCCTCCTCGGTGGCATTGTGTTGATTGTCTCTCACACATAGAGTATACCTTTGATCTCCTTTGTCTCCTCTCCTTTGTTTGCTGTCTACAAGCAAAAATTTGGCTCTAATACCACTTGATGCAGACCCCCTTCTCCCCTAAGGGTTGTGTGACCTCTTGGTCAAGGATCTTCAATTCCGAGCTGAATTGGCTCTCTGAGACCTTAATGGTATCACTTATGAATTAACACAGGCCCTTTTTGTCCTCTAGTGTAGGTTCTATGGCACTCACGACCTCTTTCTTTACACTGTTGAACTCATAGGTTTAAGGTGTAGGCTCCTCTCCCATTATCCCCTTTTCGCATGTGACCTTGGGCTATATCCCTGCGTAAACACACAATTGTGGGTGCACCCAAGAGTGGTTTAGAATCAACCCTCTTTTCTCCCCGCAATTTACCTCCATCTTCCACGTACCCCTTTTCCAATATTGTGGTTTTGATTTCGGCCTGCCCTCAAAAAATTAACATCCGAGCACTTTCAAGCCCCACAATCAAGCGTGAATATTGATCTTTCAATCTTGACAATGCCTCCGAACTGACGGTTAAGATATTCCCCTTTCGAACCTGCGAATCAGATTTGACCTCTTTCAAATCAACGGACGAGATTGATTTCTCCTTTCAGGCTTCGGGAGTTTCAATTCTCAAACCTTGTTTTCTCCGCAATGCTTCCATCGGGAGCTCGCGATCTATTGACGCGTGTCTCTCGTAGATCGATGGCTATGATTTCTTCGGGTCTTCGGGCTTTGGAAGACTCAACCCTCAACTTTCACCTTCCTTCAGAGTGTGTGTATTTTTTCCGCGTGTCCTCTCAAATCAGACGATTGAGATTCACTTCAGGTCTCTAGATCTCCGGGCTTCGGGACTTTCAACTCCCCACTGAAACTCTCGAAGTGATTCCTCCGGAGCTCACAATTCGTTGCCATGTGTCCCCCTAGATCCGACGATCACTATCCACTTCAGCTCTTCGGGCTTCAAGAGTTTCAATATCCTGCGCACTCATTCCTCCCAGAGTGGTTTCCCTCAAAGATGATGGATTCCTGCCATGTTTCCTCCGCAACAGATGGTTGTGATCTACTTCGGCCTTCAGGACTTCGGGATTTTATCACCCTTCGCACTTGGAATCCTTCAAAGTGACCTTTCCCGGAGTCTCATATCTGTCGACATGTATCTCCTAGCAACCAACGGCCTGGATCTACTTTGGCCTTCGACAACTTCGCTTTCTCCTTATCCACAAAACTTCTAAAGTACTTTTCTTTGGAGATATGGATCTTCCACCACCTGTCCCTCTTGACGATGGATGGTCCCTGGCCTCTTCAGGACTTCGGCAAATCCTCGCTCCTATATGCACGTAGAGACTTATTTCTCATGCACTTTACCCAAATCCAATGGTCTGGAATGATCCTGCTCCCTCCTGGATGAATCTTAGCCGATGACTTGTGAAATATTCAAAACTTTCCTCCCTTTGAAGATTCCTCCCACTATCTCTATTGATATTTCTCCCAGCTTCTGCTTCTTTAACTCTTTAAAGAGTTTCTTCGACACTGAGTCGAATTTCGGGTCTGTGAACTCCTTGCAACAAATTATTATGCAAGAGTTGGGTTCTTGTGGACGAATGTGCACGCCTTGCAATAGTCACTTTGCACTCCTTGCAAAGGAAAAGTTTGCGCTATCTCTTTTGAGCTTTTGGGTCGAAATAGACTCTGACAACGCATGCCTTGCGGACTATATGCACACCTTGCATGGACTCAGCGATTAGAAAATTATTGAACCTTATACAAGCATTTCACAGTTTCATATACCCAACAACACAACTCATTCATGAAACAAAATAACAAGGAATTTGTGAACAGTAGTAACACCATGCATTTGAATCAATTTTCCTATGTTATATTCATTCCAAAAGTAAAACAATGGCTACAACTATGATCAAACAACAACTAAAAATTCAGTATTTTCCTACTAACTCACAACAGCCTAATTTGGGCGTACAAAACCTCTATTTATCTTTGAGGGTTCTTAGGGTTCCCCCCGAATACTCATCTACTGAAAAACAAAACCTAACTGCTGCCTTAGTTCAGTTACATTCAATACTAGGAGTGAAAACTCCCAGATCACTCGTGATCATTCAACTTCCAAGCATTTGATCTTCTTCCATTTTTCAATCAGCTCCAAAAGATTCATAGTAAACACTAGTATTTAAGATTCCAAAATTATTCCAAGGAATTGAGTTATCTTACCACGCGTGCTTGCTGACGATGCTCCTGTATCATTTCACTACTTGAATCCTCCCAAAAAAGGAGTTATAGAGAAAATGGTAGACCTTATTCAATTCTGGTTTATTCAAGAGATTGAACGTGTACAGAATTCCCCGCACTCAACATTTAACATAAAATTCTGAAATCCCTACACAAGAAACTACAGCCCGTACTCTTTCCAATGCAATTGGTCTCACTTCATTTGAATTCTCTATGAAGACGTTATGACTATTTTACCTAGAACATGTTTTTATGACTAGCTTCAGGACTGGTCAAACACCCTATCTTCCACGGAGTGTATCTCCTATAGATTTTTAATGACTAAAATCAGCAAACTGAAATTTTATCAAACACTTAGCAACCTAGAGATAATTGTCTTCATAAACTTCATAAATGCAAAAACCCACATTCAAAAATTTCCATAAGCAGAAATACACATTGCTAAGAAAAAATATGCAATGGAAAAACATAGTGGAAAACAACCCAATAACACTCAGAAATTTAGGCAAATGCCAGGGAAAACCCCAATGTGGGGAAACCCAATGAGAGAGAGAGAGAGATCTTATTATTATGCTTCAGGAAAGTACATATCAGCAGCAAAACAACATTTCCAGCCAAGGAAAATACCTCACAACACCAAATCTATCCCACAGAAATCTGCCTCATTTTTCGTGCCAAAACCGTACTGTTGTCCGACCTCTTTTGTACCTCATTTTTCGTGCCCACAACCACTTGTATGGATTGTTCCGTACGGACCAGAAATAGCCACAAAAAATCTGGAAACTGCCTTGAAAATCGTGCCAAAAATCACCTCGATTTTCATGCCCAAATTTGTACGACTGTATGGACTGTACGGATTTGTACAGTATGGCCTCCCACAACAAAAAAGAAAAAAAAAAAAAAAATCGGCCAAAATTTCACAATTTTTTTTTCTCGAGAATCATGCCCTCTTTCCTTGAAAAACGTGCCCTCTTTGTTTCTCACTTTCCTCTCTCAAGCATGCTCAAAAAATCTCTCTAACTCTCCTCCCGATGTTCTCTCAATATCCTCTCGATGTCTTCACAACATGTCTTGCACACTACCCAATGCATTCTTTTATAATCTAAAAATGACATTTTCCCCCCAAAAGTGTCTTTTCACCTTCCTCAACCCTAGATCCAAAGGCCAAGATTCGATCTTGCCTTTTTCAAGATCAAGGTTCATGATCCATTCCCTTCAAAATGTCTCATTTAAAATTAAAGTGAATTTCACTTTATTACATAAGTGCTTTATGAAAATAAAGTCACTTTATTACATAAGTGCTTTATGAAAATAAAGTCACTTTAAAATTAGAAGGTACACTTTATTAAAAAAAAAATCACTTTACTAAAAGAACCACTTAAAACAACTTTATAAAAACTATTACAAAGTCAAGTTCTTGGTAGTGAAAATATTAAGGTAACATCTACATACAAGACAAAACATGCGGAGTACCTCCCGAGTTAAACAAATCTAACACTCCCTCTTAGCGAGGGAGGTACTTCTAGTATCACCACTAGAATCTGTTTCCATCTCATCAGCTGCCATAGCTGCTCCCTTTGTACCAGAAGTCTCTACTCCCTCTGAACATGAAGCCACTACTCCCATTGCACTGGAAGCCTCTGTTGCTACCTTTGTTGTACCACGAACTGAAGACATGCTCCTAGGAGACTACACAGTCTCCTGAGCATCCAACTGTGTCGACTCATGCTTGTTGAGTCCCTTAAGAGTCCCGAAATAAAACTGAGTGCCATGCATCAACTCTCTCTCCCGTGCTACCTGCCAACTCTCCGACATGGAATCTGAGTCCAGAAATCCACTGGACCCCAACACAGGTCTACCCAACAACCTCTACAACCTCTCATACCCGACACCAAACATCATTGATGTGTCTGGAGTAGCTCCCATACCCGACCACAATAGAATGCCACTCCAAATCTATCAACCTCCAGATATGACACTGAGAGTAAGTTAACCATCATCTCTGGAACATACAATACTCCGACAACCTCCATAAATCCTTCTGACTCTAGCTGGAATCTAACACTTCCAACCCCCTTCACTGCAAGTTGTGGGTCGGTACCAACACCCACACAACAGTCTGAGTCTGTTTCTGGAAGACTCAAGAACACTAACCTCATCCTTGTCATATGCCGAGAAGCTCCATTATCCACAAACCACATTTCAAAGTCCTCGAACACTAGGCAACCATTGCCCAAGGGACAAGTCATGAGAGAAAACTCCCTCTCATATCTCTCAACAAACTCATCAATCTCTATTGATGCTAACACCTATGGTTCCAACTTCTTCTCCTTCTTGTTCGGACACTGACTAGTGTAGTGGCTAGTCTTGTGACATGCAAAACATCTCACCTTTCTCATGTCCTTCTTATTGCCCTTTACCACAAGAGCAACATTTTTGTCATATTTGTCCACCTAACAAAGAACCTCTTATGCCTTCTTCAAGCAAATACAACAACAAATCACTTTTTGTCCCAAGTGCCAAATTGTTGCCCACTGAACTTCAGAGCACAAGCTCTGATACCATGTAGATTTTTAATGACTAAAATCAGCAAACTGAAATTTTGTCAAACACTTAGCAACCTAGAGATAATTGTCTTCATAAATGAAAAAACCCACATTCAAAAATTTCCATAAGTAGAATACACATTGCTAAGCAAAAATATGCAGCGAAAAAACACAGTGGACAACAACCCAATAACACTCAGAAATTTAGGCAAATGCCAGGGAAAACCCCAATGTGGGGAAACCCAACGAGAGAGAGAGAGAGAGAGAGAGAGAGAGATCTTATTATTATGCTTTAGGAAAGTACATATCAGTAGCAAAACAAGATTTCCAGCCAAGGAAAATACCTCACAACACCAAATTTGTCCCACATAAATCTGCCTCGTTTTCTGTGCCAAAATCGTACCATTGTTCGGCCTCTTCCGTACCTCGTTTTCCATGCCCACATTCACCTGTATGGACTGTTCTGTACGGCCCAAAAACAACCACAAAAATCTGGAAACTGCCTTGAAAACCATGCCAAAAATTGCCTTGATTTTTGTGCCCAAATCCATATGGTTGTACAGACTGATCCGTACAGTACGACCTCCCACAGCAGAAAAAAAAAAAAAAAATCGGCCAAAAATTCACAGAAAAAATTTCTCGAGAATCGTTCCCTCTTTGCTGCTCACTTTCCTCTCTCAAGCATGCTCAAAAAATCTCTCTAACTCTCCTCCCAATGTGCTCTCAACATCCTCTCGATGTCTTAACAACATGTCTTGCACACTACCCAATGCATTCTTTTATAATCTGAAAAATGGCATTTTCCCCCCAAAAGTGTCTTTTCACCTTCCTCAACCCTAGATCCAAAGGCCAAGATTAGATCTTGTCTTTTTCAAGATCTTAGGGTCATGATCCATTCCCTCCAAAATGTCTCATTTAAAATTAAAGTGAATTTCACTTTATTACATAAGTTCTTTATGAAAATAAAATCACTTTAAAATTAGAAGGTACACTTTATTAAGAAAAAAGTCACTTTACTAAAAGAACCACTTAAAACAACTTTATAAAAACTATTACAAAGTCAAGTGCTTGGTAGTGCAAATATTAAGGTAACATCTGCATACAAGACAAAACATGCAGAGTACCTCCCGAGCTAAACAAATCTAACACCTCCAACATTATAGCGAATAAAGAGATGAAATTTTTACCACATGTACCTAGATATGTCTTCTCAATAGCCTCCCAATTTCACCATCTGAATCATTCTGTAAACAAATTTATAGAGAAAATGGTAAGATGACCTGTAAATAACATATCTTAGAACACATCACCAAAAGACTTCATCCTCCCTTGAAATTCAGTCTTCTTTACTTCAAATTTCTTCAGAAATTCGACTTATATCTCCTTGTTCATTAATAAAATTGCATTTATTAAAAAATGAATGTATAATGAGATGTATTTATACCCTTATGTCACTTCCTTTTAACATTAGGCCTGACATGTAGTTTCTGCTTCAATTCAGATTGTCATCTTCAAAAATTCATTTCTCCTCAATCGTGAGGATCCACGTGACATGCCACATACCACCGGAAGCGACATGACTTATACTATCCATCCATGGGTGTTGTATCTACATTTTTAATTCCCTTCATGTCTATGTACTTCAATCAACTGTGGGGTACAAAATCCAATGGCTAGGGTTGACATCAAAATAACAACCAATCTTCCAACAATCTCCCCCTTTTTCATTGATAGCAACACTCATGCTCCCCCTGTCATCATGATCCCAATTTCTCTCCCCCTTTGACATAAATGGAAAAGGATGGGTCCTCTCTCCCTGAGTTCAATGGAATAAGGTGACCTTCTTCTTTGGGGTTGCTCGCCCTAAACATGTGGCACTCAATAATACTTCATCCTTATTTTTGGTCTTTGAGACTTTGTCTTCCTTGGAATCCTTTTGTGTGGCTTATGTCTTCTCTATCTTCTTCATGTCTAGGATGTATGTGGTGTTCTATCTTCTTGTTTAAGTTGCAACCAATATTCCTGGGTTATTTTCTCTAATTTTACATTTTCGGGAGTCAAACATAAGAGTGTATCCTTGATCACTTATTTTGGTAACACTGAGGAAATTATGCTTCAGATCATCAACCAATAGGACTTTTCCTACTTTTACATTTTCACTTCCAAGCTTTACAGTTCCTTTTCCAAGAATTTTGGTAGATGAGTCAGCTCCAAATGCAACATTTCCACCCTTTTTCTTCAAGCTGACAAATTTTCTTTGATCTCCGGTCATATGAGATGAACACCCATTATCTATGAACCATTCATCTTATTATTTGCATTCTTTAGCAACCAATGCTATTCGACAGTTTTCATTGTGTGGAATTTCTTTCTTTTTCCATGTTGTAGTTGGTATAGGGACATTTGGCATAGGATTATGTTCCTTCATTTCTTTGCAATCTCGTGCTTTGTGACCAAGATTATTGGACTTGTGGCATACAATATTTTGATCCATTAGTGGGTCAAATGGATTATATTTTATGTTGATAGGTCTACGAAAATTTACATATCTACTATTTGCACCATTCATTTAGCTTGTGTAGTTATTCCTTTCATTGATTCTACAATTGATTGTCTTGTGTCCAAAATTTCCACAAGTATTACAATGTCCAAGAAAGAAATTTTGATACCTGGGAGTAAGTGATCTTCTTTGTGGTGTGTTCCATCTAGGTTCATGATCTACTCTTCTATAGTTTATTTCATAATGATTGATTTCATACATGATGGGAGAGGATCTTCGTTATGTCTCATTCCTTCTGAATTCTAGTCCTCTATCTTGTTGTTTGACTTGCTTTAGAGTGCTGGTTTCATCATTTTCATCTTTCTTCTCTTGTTTTTTTGTCTTCAAACTGTCATTGTATTGTAGTCTTGTCTTTTCATTTGGAGATATTTGACTGCTAAGGATCTCATCTAATTTTTCAGTGTTTTTTTTAAACTTCTTCAACTTTTCATAATGATTGATTTCACGATCTACTCTTCTATAGTTTATTTCATAACGATTGATTTCATACCTGATGGGAGAGGATCTTCGTTATGTCTCATTCCTTCTGAATTCTAGTCCTCTATCTTGTTGTTTGAGTTGCTTTAGAGTGTTGGTTTCATCATTTTCATCTTCCTTCTCTTGTTTTTTTGTCTTCAAACTGTCATTGTATTCTAGTCCTGTCTTGTCATTTGGAGATATTTGACTGCTAAGGATCTCATCTAATTTTTCAGTGTTTTTTTTAAACTTCTTCAACTTTTCATAATGATTGATTTCACGATCTACTCTTCTATAGTTTATTTCATAATGATTGATTTCATACCTGATGGGAGAGGATCTTTGTTATGTCTCATTCCTTCTGAATTCTAGTCCTCTATCTTGTTGTTTGACTTGCTTTAGAGTGTTGGTTTCATTGTTTTCATCTTCCTTCTCTTGTTTTTTTGTCTTCAAACTGTCATTGTATTCTAGTCATGTCTTGTCATTTGGAGATATTTGACTGCTAAGGATCTCATCTAATTTTTCAGTGTTTTTTTTAAACTTCTTCAACTTTTCATAATGATTGATTTCACAATCTACTCTTCTACAGTTTATTTCATAATGATTGATTTCATACCTAATGGGAGAGGATCTTCGTTATGTCTCATTCCTTCTGAATTCTAGTCCCCTATCTTGTTGTTTGACTTGCTTTAGAGTGTTGGTTTCATCATTTTCATCTTCCTTCTCTTGTTTTTTTGTCTTCAAACTGTCATTGTATTCTAGTCATGTTAGTTGTCATTTGGAGATATTTGACCGCTAAGGATCTCATCTAATTTTTCAGTGTTTTTTTAAACTTCTTCAACTTTTCTATTTCAATAGTAGCTCCCCTTTTGTGTGATCCAATTCTTCTTTCAATTTCTCATAATCTTCTAACTCATCCTTCAAGCTATCAATGGTCTTTTCAAGCTTGTAATTCTCTTCTTCACAACTACTCAATTCACCTTTTAGTATTATGTTTGTGTTTCTAAGCTTGCTATTTTTAGTTTCAACATGCTTCAACTTTTCAAGATTCTATCTTCTTGTTCACTCTCTACATTGTTTTTGTATCCCCAAAAGGAATCAAGGTTGGTTTCTTCATCTAAATCTTCTTCAGAAATGATCTCTTCTTCTTTAGAACTCTTGTGATCATCATCCTGGGTTTCTTGGGTTATGAAGATGACTTCTCCTCCATCATTATCTTCTTCATCACTCTCATCTGAGGAGATGTCATCATCCTTGCAGTAGAATATTTTTTTATTGTTGAGACTTCTCTTTTTATAGTAGCATTGTTCAGCAATATGTCCAATTCTACCACAGTTAAAGAATTTGAGAGGAGACTTACCTTTGTATCTGTCAGTTCTCTTCTGGAGCCTTCTTACGAAATTTTATATTTCTTCATCAAGGTCATCGTCCTTGTCTTTTGTCTTATTTGTGGATTTGAAGGCTGCTTTATTGTTTGGTTGGTCACTTTTTGTACTTGTTCTCATTTCATATGCTATAAGATACCCATGTAATTCATCCATTGTCATTTTGGTCAAGTCCCTAGTTTCTTCAATGGCAGAGACCTTAGCCTCATACTTCAAGAGAAGTGATCTCAACACTTTTTGTACAACCAAGGATTCATTTATCTCTTCACCTAATTCTCCGATAGCATTAACAACTTCATCAACTCTAAGACAATAGGTTGCAATATCTTCCTTTTCATCCATATTCAAATTTTCAAATTTTTCTCTATGTCGTTGAAGCTCGACCTTCTTAACTTTTGGATCACCTTCATAGATACTATTGAGTTTGTCCCATACCTCTTTAGCAATGTTTCATCCCATCACTTTTCTAGCAATGGTTGGTGTCAATGCTCCTAGAATAACATGTCTGGATTTTGAATTGTAACCCATAAGCTTCTTCTCATTTGGATTGGTTGGATCATTCTTTGGGATTAGATATCCATTTACAACTGAGTACCAAATGTCTACTCCCAAATTTTTTAGGTAATTTTTCACTCTATCACTCCAATATGCATAATTTCTTCCATCAAATCATTGAATCCCATTTGGAATGTGCTCATGGTAATCCATCTCTACTCAGGATTTTCCTTCCAGCAGTTAAACTATTCTAAAGGCAAACTACTCTGATACCAATTGTTGGAAATACTGAGAGGGGGGTGAATCAGTATTTAGAGAAATTAGTATTTTTGAACTTGTACTTCAATCAGATCATGTATTCAATTTATATCCAATCAACAATGAAGACTATCCAATGAACAATGAAGAATTGTATAAGAGATACATCAATACAAAATGCATAGTATATAATAAGTAATCATGTATTATTGTTCAAAGGAAGTAATGAATTCCAAATGTAGCTAAAACTTCCAAATATAAAGGGAGGGATAAACCTCCAAAAGAAAGACACAATCCTCCAATATCAAGAGAGGGTTGACCTTTCCATCCTTTCCCCTTCATTCCACCCATGAATATATGAGAGATAATAAAACTTTACATTAAATTATCATTATCAACCAACCATCACATAGAACCTAATAATGCTTCCTAAGACTTCTTCAAATTATGCAATTATTCACTTCTTGGAATACTTTGATCCTGTAGATAATATTACTCAATGTATTCTCTGAAACTCCTCCAAGTTTCACTCCTTGAATCCTCCCAGAAAAGGATTTATAGAGAAAACGGTAGAACTTATTCAATTCGGGTTTATTTAGGAGAGAGAACTTGTACAGAATGCTCTGTCCTCAATATTTAACATACCTTAGAAAACATCAACAAAAGACTTAATCATCCCTTGAAATTCAACTTTCTTTACTTCATATTTCCTCATAAATTCGACTTATATCTCCTTTTTCATTAATAAACTTGTGTGCATTGAAAAATGAATATATAATGAGATGTATTTATCCCCTTTATGTCACTTCCTTTTAACATTAGGGCCAACATCTAGTTTCTGCTTCAGTTCACATTGTCATCTTCAAAAATTCATTTATCCTCAATCGTGAGGATCCACGTGACGTGCCACATACCATCGGAAGTGACATGACTTATACTATCCATCCATGGGTGTTGTATATACATTTGTAATTTCCTTCATGTCTATCTAACTCGATCAACTGTGGGGTCCAAAAGCTAATGGCTAGGGTTGACATCAATGACACCAACCAATCTTCCAACAATATCCCCCTTTGTCATTGATGGAAACACTCATGGTCCCTCTATCATCATGATCCCAATTTCTCCCCCCCCCCCACCCTTTGACATCCATGGCAAAGGGTTGGGTTGCTCTCCCTAAGTTCAATGGCATAAGGTGACCTTGTTCTTTGGGGCTATTCCCCCTGAACATGTGGCACTCAATAATACTTCATCCTTATTTTTGGTCTTTGAGACTTTTTCTTCCTTGGAATACTTTTGTGTGTCTTATGTATTCTCTCTCTTCTTCATGTCTAGGATGTATATGTTGTTTGATCTTCTTGTTGTAGTTGCAACCAATCTTACTGAGTTCTTTTCTCTAATTTTACATTTTCGAGAGTCAAACGTAAGAGTGTATCCTTGATCACATATTTTGCTGAAACTGAGGAGATTATACTTCAGATATTCAACCAATAGGACTTTTCCTTCTTTTACATTTTCACTTCCAATCTTTACAGTTCATTTTCCAAGTATTTTGGTAGATGAGTCATCTCCAAATGCAACATTTCCACCCTTTTTCTTCAAGTTGACAAATTCGATTTGATCTCCGGTCATATGAGATGATCACCCACTGTCTATGAACCATTCATCTTCTTCTTTGCATTCTTTAGTGACCAATGCTATTCGACAGCTTTCATTGTGTGGAATTTCTTTCATTTTCCATGTTGTAGTTGGTATAGGGACATTTGGCATAGGATTATCTTCCTTCATCTCTCTGCAATCTCGTTCTCTGTGACCAATATTATTGCACTTGTAGCATACAATATTTTGATCCATTAATGGGTCAAATGGATTATATTTTCTATTTAGAGGTCTACAAACATTTCCATATCTATTGTTTTCACCATTCATGTAGCTTGTGTAGTTATTCCTTTCATTGATTCTACAATTAATTTCCTTGTGTCCAAAATTTCCACAAGTATAACAATGTCCAAGAAAGAAATTTTGATACCTGGGAATAAGTGATCATCTTTGTGGTGTGGTCCATCTGGGTTCATGATATATTCTTCTGTAGTTTCCTTCATAATGATTTCTTTCATACCTGATGGGAAAGGATCTTCTTGATGTCTCATTCCTTCTGAATTCTAGTCCTCTATGTTGTTGTTCAACTTGCTCTAGAGTGTTGGTTTCATCATTTTCATATTCCTTCTCTTGTTTTGTTGTCTTGTAATCGTCATCGTATCCTAGTCCCATCTTGTCGTTTGGAGATCTTTGACTACTAAGGATCTCATCTAATTTTTCATTTCTTTTTTTTGAACTTCTTCAACTTTTCTATTGTCAATAGTATCTCCCCTTTTGTCTGATCCAATTATGCTTTCAATTTCTCATAATATTCTAATTGTTACTTTAAGTTATCAATGGTCTTTTCAAGCTTGTAATTCTCTTCTTCAAAACTACTCAATTCACCTTTTAGTATTATGTTTGTGTTTCTAAGCTTGCTATTTTCAGTTTCAACATGCTTCAACTTTTCAATATTCTCATCTTCTTGTTCACTCTCTACATTTTTTTTGTATCCCCAAAAGGAATCAAGGTTGGGTTCTTCATCTGAATCTTCTTCAGAAATGATCTCTTCTTCTTTATAACTCTTGTGACCATCATCTTGGGTTTATTGGGTTATGAAGAGGACTTCTCCTCCATCATTATCTTATTAATCACTCTCATATAAGGAGATGTCATCATCCTTGGAGTAGAATCTATTTTTATTGTTGAGACTTCTCTTTTTATAGTAGCATTTTTTAACAATATGTCTTATTCTACCACAGTTAAAGCATTTGAGAGGAGACCTACCTTTGTATATGTCAGTTCCCTTCTGGAGCCTTCTTACAAAATTTTCTATTTCTTCATCAAGGTCATTATCCTTGTATTTTGTATTATTTATGGATTTAAAGGCTGCTTCAATGTTTGGATGGTCACTTTCTATACCTGTTCTCATTTCATATGCTATAAGAGACCCATGTAATTCATTCATTGTCATTTTTGTCAAGTACCTAGTTTCTTCAATGGTGGATACCTTAGCATCATACTTCAAGAGAAGTGATATCAACACTTTTTGTACAACCAAGGATTCATTGAGATCTTCACCTAATCCTCTGATAGAATTAACAACTTCATCAACTCCAAGAAAATAGGTTTCAATATCTTCCTTTTCATCTATCTTCAAATTTTCAAATTCTTCTCTATGTCATTGAAGCTTGACCTACTTAACTTTTGGATCACCTTCATAGATACTCTTGAGCTTTTCCCATACCTCTTTAGCAGTGTTGCAGTCCATCACTTTTCTAGCAATGGTTGGTTCCAATGCTCCTAGAATAATATGTTTGGCTTTTGAATTACAACTCATAAGATTCTTCTCATTTGGATCGGTTGGATCATTCTTTGGAATTACATAGACATTTACAACTGAGTACCAAATGTATACTCCCAAATTTGTTAGGTAAGGTTTCACTCTATCACTCCAATATGCATAATTGCTTCTATCAAATAATTAAATCCCATTTGGAATGTGCTCATGATCATCCATCTCTACTCAGGATTTTCCTTCTAGCGGTTAAACTATTCTAAAGGCGACCTGCTCTAATACCAATTTTTGGAAATACTGAGAGTGGGGTGAATCAATATTTAGAACAATTAGTATTTTTGAACTTGTACTTCAATCAGATCATGTATTCAATTTATATCCAATCAACAATGAAATTTATCCAATGAACAATGAAGAATAGTATAATAGATACACCAATACACCATGCATAGTATATAAGAAGTAATCATGTATTATTGTTCAAAGGAAGTAATGACTTCCAAAGGTAGCTACAACTTCCAAATATAAAGGGAGGGATAAACCTCCAAAAGGAAGATACAATCCTCCAATATCAAGAGGGGGTTTACCTCTCCATCCTTTTCCCTTCATTCCACTCAAGAATATATGAGAGATAATAAAAATTTACATTAAATTATCACCATCAACCAACCATCACATAGAACCTAATAATGTTTCCTGAGACTTCTTCAACTTCTGCAATTCTTCACTTCTTGGAATAACCTGATCCTATAGACAATATTACTCAATGTATTATTTGAAAGTCCTCCAAGTTTCACTCCTTGAATCCTCCCGGAAAAGGAGTTATAGAGAAAACAATAGACCTTATTCAATTCTGGTTTATTCAGGAGAGTGAACTTGTACAGAATGTCACACGCTCAATATTTAACATCAGATTCTAAAATTCATACAAAGGAAACTAAAGCCAATAATGTTTTCAATGCAATTGGTCTCACTTCATTTGGATTGTATATGAAGATTTTATTATTGTTTTACCTGGAACACTTGTTTATGACTAGCTTCAAGACTAGTCAAAAACCCTATCTTCCACAGAGTGTATCTCCAAAATTATAGCCAATAAAGAGATAAAAAATTTACCACAGGTACCTAGATATGTCTTCTCAATAGCCTCTGAATTTCACCATCTGAATCATTCTAGAAACAAATTTATAGTGAAAATGGTAAGATGATATGTAAATAATATACATTAGAACACATCACCAAAAGACTTCATCCTCCCTTGAAATTCGGCCTTCTTTACTTCAGATTTCCTCAGAAATTCGAATTATATCTCCTTGTTCATTAGTAAACTTGTGTGTATTGAAAAATGAATGTATAATGAGATGTATTTATACCCTTTATGTCACTTCCTTTTAACATTAGGGTCGACATGTAGTTCCTTCTTCAATTCACATTGTCATCTTCAAAAAGTCATTTCTCCTCAATCATGAAGATCCATGTGACATGACACATACCAACGAAAGCGGCATGACTTATACTATCCATCCATGGGTGTTGTATCTAAATTTTTAATTTCATTCATATGTATCTACTTCGATCAATTGTGGGATCCAAAAGCCAATGGCTAGGGTTGACATCAATGACAACAACCAATCTTCCAACATCATCCCCTCGACCTCAAATCAGTATTCCACATGAATTCCATCCCAACTTGTCTATTCAACCTCCTCTTCATTGGGTTGACTCGACTTGGGTTACCAACATGCTATTCGATGGACGGACTCGACTCGTGGCTTGGTTGGTCGAGTCTTTTGAGTTAAAAAAAAGAGAGAATAAATTAAATTTGTCGCAAAGGGTTTCATGTTGGTGAGATGAATAGGCTATAGGCCTTTGATTTACATATCATGAAATCGGGCCCACATACTAGTGGAGATTGCTACCCCAAAGGAGAGTGAGTCTAATTAAGACTTGTCATTGTTTTTGGGTTGTTATATTCTTTGCAGTGAAAGTCTAGTCGAGGTTAATCGATTGATGGTCAAAGTCAAGGTGGATCGACAACAAGTTGGAGGTCGAGCTGAGTTGATTGAATAAATTCAAAGTCGAAGGTAAAGGCATTTTGACATGGTAAAGGAATCAATAGAAACTCGAAGAGGTCAACCAACAAGAGGTCGATAGGTGGATGTGCGACGACCGACTAAAGACTGAATGAAGGTTTATTGGTAGTCAATTGGTAATATGACTTGGATTCGACTATAACAGAATCCCAAGATTTGCGAGATTTGTAGCCAATGATCTACATGGATCAGTAACCATTTTTGGGTGCCAAGTCTTAAGGGTTTTTCCTGTTGTAAATCCTATAAAGAGGCATGTTGTAAGGTCATAAAGGCTAATGCAAATATGGATGAATTGTAGGTTGTTGGTCATGTAGATGTAAGTCGGATTGGATACAGGGTTTTTCTTGAACAATAAAGATAGTATGATGTTGATTGTGTCTTACGTGTGGACCAAGGTTAGATATGTAACCTTTTATTTAGATTGAATAAGACAACAAGAATGTTGTTTTTCCCAGTTTGGGTTTCCAGGGTAAAATATATGTGTACTATGTAAATTTCATTTACATTCTTGATTAATTTCTTCTTCTCCTCTGCTAGGTTTAGTGTGGAAGTGTCTCTCATTTCATGACAATCATGTAATCCTCCCTTGTTGCTGGTGGAGGAATTTTTTGGGCCATCAACAATTTTGACCTTAGAGGGAGGGTCTGAGAAGATAACCCTATGGAGTATATCTTTGATTTCATTTAATTAAAAATGGGCTCCTATTTCTATCTTTGTGTTGGAACATGATTTTATTTCTCCCACACGTAGTGGGAGCATATCAGAAATGAAAGTCATATTCTTTTCAAAGTTCAAATTTGATGGTGAGGGTGAATTTTTGTGTTTGATCATATTTCCCAATTTAATCATAGATGTAATTTTCTTGATATATATAATGATAATGAAGTGTGTAGAATATTTACTCTCACATTAAGGGGAAGAATCAAGATCTGGTTCCAAGTATTGTCTGTGAAATCTATACACGCCTGGAAAGAGTTCATGGAATTATTTTTAGATGCTCATCATAATTATGATTATGAAGAATCGTGTTTGGAATTAGAAAATCCATGCAAGTATGAAGGTGAGTCTATATAAGAATTCCTTTCTAGATTTATATTAATTTTCTTTATATTTCGGCTAGATAAAAAACCTTACAGAGAATATTTAATGGATGGTTTTCTCTATATTTTTTGTCTTCCTTCCCTACAGAAACAAGAAAAAGGTGGCAAACTGGAAATGGATCATTTTCATAATATGAATTTATATTTAGATACTAGTCCATCGTTTGAGTTAGACTCTAGGTTTGATTCCTTGGAATGCACTTGTGATATGGGAAATATTAATCAATTACACATGGTAGGATGATTCAACACACATTTTGACGAATGTGAATATATATCAGAAGATATCAATCTGAGATCTTAAATCGATTCAACTAATTTTGTAACATATTTTAGTACTTCCTGTGTTGAAGAAAATTTAGTGGAAATGAATTCAAAGCCTTTAACTCAAATGATAGATTTTGATATTGATAATAATGATGATATTTTAATTAATTAGGAAGCATTTAAATCCTTATTTTGTGAAATTTTTTATTCTTTGTATCCCTATTTGTTTGCTTACCATAATATCATTTCTGATTTTGATGCCAACATTTCTTTGTGGACAAATTTTAATTCTAAAGGAAAGTTCTAAAAATCAAAGAGAAAATAATATGTTTTTTAAACTAGTTTAGGATTATGAAGCATAAAATAATCTTCCTAATGACATTAAACATTAATCATATGCATATTTATTTATTTCTTCTAATCATATTGATAATTATAATCTTTCTCCTAACTTGCGGGAAAGGGAAGTTATTTTTGATGATTCATTTGGTGTTGATAGCACTAGTTCACTTCACCCTATGATGATGGTATGGTATGTCAAGTTCGCATGTTATCAATTCCAAATTAGAATTTGCAATACAAAATAATATGCTTAAATGTACAAAGTTAATATTAACAAACTCTCATTTTTTCTCTCTTCAATCAAATAATAATGGTTTTCTTCTTAAAAAAAAACATAAACATTTCCATCTAAGTACAATTTTAAACTTATAACTTATTATTCTAATGAGATATGTATTCTTCCTATGAACCCCTCTCAAGAATATAACGATTTATAATTGATTTATCATATTCCTATTGATTTTGAATTGGAAGAATTATTTCTTGAGAAGTGTTCATTGTATAATAAAAACCATGTTTTATTTATTGTAAATAATAATTTGGATTTATTTTTGTATATTTTCAATGTATATATGATTGGTTGGTTGTTTAACAAGTTATATGTTGGTATTCTAGTTGTTTTAGTATTGATGATGTACCTTATAAATTGGTTGAAGTTTATATGTTACTTGATCCAATTAATTCATACGAAGTTGTTGGTAATTTGAAATACAAACCGAGGAGGCTCTATCAAGAAATTAAAGTATTGTAATTTCAACCAATGATTATGCCTTATCATCTTAATTGTTATTCCAAGATCAGTAATACCATCAATTTTAATACTCTTCCAAATATTATTATTTGAAATTGCTCCATGTCATTTTTACCAGCTATACTATCCATCCATGAACCCTTCACAATCAATAATAAACTTCCAACTTAATTCTAATGTCCCAATTAAAACATAGTTAGAAGAATCATTCTTGAAGAAGTCCCCATTATATAATAATGTTAATATTTTGTTGGATGTAAATAGAATTATAAATACCATCAATACTAACAAATACTAACATTCTTCCATAATGTATAGCACATAGGGTTCCTTTGGATTATTCTTAGTAGATATTTCATCCATCTATATTTTACCTTCAACGGTTTCATGTTTATCATAATGAGTTTCAAGATATAATAGAAAATGGTTGGAGGAATCTTTTTGGAAAAAATTCCTATAAATAATGTTGTTATCATGCTTATGATGAAGATAATGATGAGTAGTCCCCGAGGTGTAGGACAGTCGGTGACAGAGTGTGTTGTTAAGGCACTCCATGATGTTAAGTCACTGGTTTGAAACCTCCGGGGACAAAAAATCCATCCATGTTAAGGGTTGGTGTGGCTTAGGCTAAATGTGATCATCGGGTGATTTTGACGGCTTAGATGCCCCTAAATTTTGATTTATCAAGCCACATGCTAGTCCCACAGGTCATGGACAAACTAGCAAACAAAAAGAAAAAAGATAATAATAAGTAATATAATTTTTTTATTTCCTTATGTTAGATTAATCCAATTTTTGGTATTAACTTTTGATGAACATGTAATTGCATATTTGGAATAACATAAACAACTACATTGACATTACAATTTCACATAGTTATTATTAGACCATGTAGTTTAATACATGTTCAAGAGTATATTAGCTTGTTTTGTTTTATGTTGTTTCATCTTGTTTCTTTTACAATTTTATTGTTTCGCTTTCACTTATGATCTTATAAATTAATGAAGTTATGAATTTCTCCGTCAATTTTTGGTTGAGGGTGAACCATTGTCATAATATATTTAGGAAGGGTTGTTCTTACCTTTATTCTCTATTGGTTATAGATTGTCTTGGTTACAATATTATTGGTTAATCATTTCTCTTTTTAGATTTACCTTAGCCTTTTTAGTTGATTATCAATTATTATTATATTTATATTTGATTTTAAATGTTAAGTACAATTGGTGTTTTACTAAAATTTTAAAGAAAGAATTGGTGTTTTACTAGAATTTTAAAGAAAGAATAAAGAAGAAATAATTTAAAAGAGAAAAATAAAATAAAATAAAATTTAAATTTTGATTACACATAGTAGCTTTATTATTTTCATGTCTTTTGAGGTGTATCCCAATTGATGAGGTTCTCATGATTTAAATATCGATATCATTTTAAATCATTCATAATTGTACGTTTAGTTTAGATTTTATTTTTCTTATTTCTTTTATCAAGCATTTAGGATAATCCAATCTTTATTTCTTCTTTTACTATTTAGATTTCTTTGTGTTTATTTATTCTTTTATAAACGGGATTTGTTAAGAGCGTTGGAATGGAATTACATCTCAAGAAACACTAAAAGAACGTATGTTAATTGAGAAAATCAACTAAATATTGAACTGATATGAAGTCAAAAACTTGGGTTTGTACCTCACCCATTTTGATTTCTCCTTTTGATTATTTCATGTTTTAAAATGTGGCTTATTAAGATCTTGAGTTGGGCATGTTTTCCTGGATCTCAATATTCTTGACCGAAATGGATATTTCATTATTTCTATGTCGATTCATTCTTTATGCCCAAATATATAATCATGTTTTAGATGTACAATTCATAGATATTTTGCTTGATTCATGGTTAATTTTGGGTTTCTTTTAGCTTACTTTCTTGAGTTGGTTTTAAGTGTTGAGTGTTACTTTATTAATTATATTGTTATTTTTTATAATTTTTTATGTTTTTTAAGTTTTTTTTTTTTTTTTTCTTTAAATATGAAGTGTTTGAAGAGAGTATTAATTCCGAGAAAATGACATTGGTAACAATTGGATTCGATTTAAATAATTTCAACATCCTAAAATCAAAGCATGACACTTATAATACAAACATAGTTCTTAACCATTAGACTTGATTTGTGTGGTTGTGGAGGAACATCCATGTTTCCAAGAATTTATATATATATATATTACAGTTGCACACCAAATCTTATATTTCTTACATGAATTTTATTTTGAGCTTCATTCACCTCAAATTAAAATAATATATATCTTAGATGATTGACAATGGGAAGAACCTTAGGATAAAATCTGAGAGTGAGAAATTTGTTAAGAAAATCAAAACAACTTTCATATAATCCCACTTAGGATACACCCATTGCATATACAATATTAATATACAAATTGAAATGGTGAACAATGTATGAAATGTTAATATTAAGTTGAAATCACCATAAAAGTGTGGGAAGTACAAATAAACACATTGGGGCTATGGACTCTCGCTGATAGTGTGTCCATGCATGCATGATAATAAGGCAATTTCGTCGAGGCTATGGAGTACGCTCGTGAGAAGTGAAGCAATGTCAAGTAAAATGTAGATGATGAAGACTCATACACAACTACTTTATTCACCCAGAGTGAAAGTCCTAGGTTATTCCTAAAAGAAATCATTTGTGGTTTGAAAGCTAAGAACTGATTTTAACCCCATAAATTGGCTCAAATAAAAGGTTTGTTAGTTACTTGATATTTAGTACTTGATGGGAATATCTTTCTAATTCAAGGACACATGGTGATACCTATAACTTAAAATTTGTTCTTATGGTTATTTTGGCTTATTTTTAATATTAAGTGTAAATAAGTATTTTGAGGGGAATAATAGATAGAGATAATTGTTTTGTCTAGTGTGTCACCAATTGTTGTAGTATACACAACAATCCCGATTATTATATGAAATCTTCATAAAACAAGGTTGCATGAGAGCATATACCTCTGACAATGCAGGAATTCATAATGGCTAAATGGATAAATGGAAAATGTTGAATGAGAATGTAGAATAGTGATTTTATGCAAACCAACAAATTTGGTTAGTTGCAGATTTATGTTTGTGCTTTCTACATCCTATGCAACCAAAACCACATAATATTGATTCAAATAAAAGACTGGAAATCATACTACGGGATAAACTAATATTAAAAAAAAAAATGAAAAATTACAATGGTTGAAGATGATCATCATCCAAGTAGAACTTTGTGTGCATGTAGATTCTTTTGATCATCCAAGTGGATATTTGTCACCTGAAACACCCATGATCTCCTCCTCTTGTAAATTCCCTTAACCTCCTTTCTATATCAACAAGATACTCAAAATAGCCCCAACAACATTTGCTTTTCTAACTGACAACCTATTGGCTTATCCTGCGGGTATCCCGGGGTCAAACAATCAATGAAAACCTTGAAAATTAAAATTTATGGGTTAAATAAATAGTGATCTGCACAGCATAATCTATAAATTCAATGAAATATACCTTACACAGACATGATTTTGCGTGCTTGAACTGCATTCTGCTACTTTCCATGTGCTCCCCTCCATGTATTGAATCCCAACGATGGTTGAATTCTATGCAAAATTCACACACATTTTAAACAATTATTTAATATAAACGGTGATGATGAAACTTGAGTAGACTATTGTGTGTCTCCCTGGTTTAGTTGTAGCAATGTTGGCCCTACATCCCATCCATGTATTATATTGAATAAACAAAAGTTTTTTTAATTTTCGCCCTCGATAATATTCTGCCACCGTTTCATACAGTGTAGTGTCATATCTATGACTGCAGTAATAGGCTCAGTTGCAGTGCATCAACCTGTATTGTTAGATTGTATCATTAGCGGTGAACCTCGACTGCAACATTGAACTATGTCTACTAATGTTACCGAGGAATGTGTTGTCATTTATCTTTTTTAATTTGTGTTTGCATTTATGATTTTACATTTATATTTATTACCCATCACCATTCCTATAATAACGGGTTCATTTCATTAACCCATCAAATGTTCAAAAAATGTTTTGAAATAATTAAAAAAAAAAAAAAAAAAAATTGTAATATTTCACCTTACGAAAAGTTCATAAATTCCTAAGTTCATAATTTTTTGGTCAACTTAGGGATTAATATGCACTTGAATGCATATCCAACTATATACCATGTCGTTGAATGACGTGTATAATAATGGAGACCCTTCGAACTTTTATTTTTTTCTATATTTTAATGATTTTACTCATTTAGTTTTGAGTTTAACTTGTTTGTAAAGATTTTCTTTTGATTTTTTAAAATTTTGTTTTTACAGATTTGATTTTTATGATTCATTTCAATGATTTTCCAGTTATTAATTTAATTCAATTTTATTTCTAGTTCATTTTTGTAGAATGTTAAAATCCATAATGGAAAATCCTTTATATTGAACCTGATTGACAACTTCTTGGATTAATTGTTCCGGATAATATTTTTGAGGTTTTTTTTCGTGGTTTTTTTTATAATATCCTATTAACACATGGTTATCGACAATCTTAACTTTTCAAGAGCTAATGCTTGTAATTACCGACATTGAATGTAATGCGTCATTATTAACGTGTCTTATTCCACGTGGCATGTATTTGGTGAGTCATGTTGATATGGTCATTGATGTGGAGTGGTGATGTGTCTTGCCTTTTCATGATTTTGTATCTGTATCTAGAACCGTCTCAATAAATAATTTTTTTCTATTAATCTCTAGTGACATGTATCCGGATCCATGAGGAAGTTTATGTAACTCATTTGAACACCTTGGATGCCCTCAATACCTAATATCATGTTTCATAAATTATACACCTCATGACAACTCTTGGGTGTTATTTGTACATCTCCAATGCTTGGATTTGGTCATATTTCTATATATGACATGTCAAATTCAAATAATCATGTTGATCGGACCTACGTGGGATCTTAAGTTATTCTAGGTGTTATCTACTCATGTGCTTAGGTTTTTATTTTGACATAGAGGTCAATTCATGAGATTTTTGTATACATATTGACTATATGGTCGAGGTCAAAATAGTAGTAAGTATTATATTCACCTTATACTATATTGTGTCGCACATGAAAGACATTACATCAAGAAATTAATAAAAATATTTCGTTCTCTTTTTGCCTCACCAATATGGTATAAACCTTTTGAAATTATGAAACTCAAACAATCAGCTATCAAACTCAATAGTGCACATAGTGTGAAATATTTATGAATTAGATCCTACTTTTTGGAAATCAAATCGTATCAAAAAACGTCTAAGGAATACATTATTGAACCATTACGATATTGGTTATTTAATTGCATGATTTTTCCAAATAGAGGATGGATGAAATTGAGTGTTTCGAAATTATTTTTAACAAGGGTAGTTGCGGAGCAACAAGTCCCTGCTAAGAAGGTAGACTTGTTGCTCCGATATTCGTAGACAAGTCTCCAATGGTATAGATGCTGATATTTAAGCCGAAACACCTATTGACCATGGGCACATTTAATAGGTTTTTAGTGTTTAATCAGTTTTGTATGGACAAGATTAAATATTGATGAAATATTTTTAGTAGTCCCAATAAATCAATGGTTGTGATTTCAACCACTAACTTCTTCACTATTATAAAGACGTCGGTTTATATGTTTATTTTTTTACTTTTACTTAATCATATTTAAAATTTACTATGGTGGCTAGCTGATTGCACATATGAGTGATTAGGGTTTCATTTTCTATGCCAACCTAAACTTTTGGCCTTCACCAGCCACTTTATGATTGCACATATGAGTGATTAGGGTTTCATTTTCTATGCCAACCTAAACTTTTGGCCTTCACCAGCCACTTTATGGACACACTGCCTTCTTCTAGCCAACTCCTTCCGACCTTTCGTCCACCTCTGAGCCGTTTCTCTTTCCTGGCGGTTCAAGTTTTGCAAGCAGTCTTTTTACAAGCCGTCCTTTCTACCTTCACCAACCACAAATTTAATTTGTGGCTGTGCTAGTTTATGTGATATCCAAAAAAAAGTGGTTGTTCGTTGTAACCAAGTACTAGGTAAAATTCTCCATGCACTACCTGTTTTATTTGTTTCTGTCACAGAAGCATAAAGTCCCAATAAGGAAGGCAAGCCACTCACGAAGTATGGATATAAATATGCTCAAACCAACCTTCAAAATAAAACTCTCGACCGTTTTGATGAGAAAGGAATATAGTCAGCGATAGCAGGGACTCAAGTGAGGATGAGGCCCGATGCAAGTTATGGTTGTTTCTCTTTCCACTTGTTAATGACAACCTCTCTTTTCGCTGATGTATAAGACCCTCTTCATATTTGACCTCCTTCATATTTGACCCTCTTCATATGAAATTTTGTGCCATATTTGACCTCCTTCCAAGTTTGACGGCACCAACTCACACTAATATAATTCCCTTGAACATAAAGGCTATCCCTGTGGCACGCCGCTCAATGCGTTAAATGTCTACTCAGATAGTGGGTCGATTGTCCATGGGAAAGCAAAAGGTTGTTTCGATCAATTTTGTGACATCCTAAGATTTCCATTGCCCTCTCTTAGAAAGTTAGCTTTTATTAAATCATTTTGAGCTGTGGCATGATACATACATCAATTTAACCAAATCGTACCAAAGATTTCCATTGCCCTCTCTTAGAAAGTTAGCTTTTATTAAATCATTTTGAGCTGTGGCATGATACATACATCAATTTAACCAAATCGTACCAAATTTGAAGAATAAAGGTACATGTGGCATCAATTATTTGACCGCATATTTTCTCAATCTTGAACAACTTATCCAGTTTATTTTATTCTTTGATATCTCTTTGTTTTAAGAGTGGGGATACCTTATCATGTTTTATTTTAATCTCTGATATCTCTGGTTTTAAGAGTGCGGATACGTTTAGTATTATGATTGTATAGATATTATATGATTAAGAGTTCACCAGAACATAACATCGTCACTAGCAACACGACGCAAGTCAATTGCTGCTTCTCTCACGGTTAAAAATGTTATTTATGTCTCACTTTGTTGTGAGAAATGAGCGCATCAAAATGATACTTATGGGTTTCGGTAGTTAGAGGCTCTGGTTTTTGCTTTGGTATATACAGTAGTTGGGAGGCAAATAAACATCAGACATGTAAAGTCTCAAAGTGCGAGACAGTTTCAAAATGATTAGCCGCTTCAAAGCCAAAAGAGAAGCATTGACTATAGTGATATATGTATCGACAAATGAATTATTTTGTCTGCATTTTAATATACAAGGGGATTTGAAAAACAGAATTTGAAAAAGGATTGAAGTCAGAAGATCACCAAACAATGATTTGAATTTATACCTTATGCGTAGTAGTGTATTTATATTAAACATTTTCCAAGTGTTAATATAAAAAAACTCTTAATAATATAATAAAACTCTTGAGGTGTGAGCCATCCTGGCTTGAGGTGCATAGAGGATGCAACGTGTCATTATATTGACATTTGTTGTTATTGGCTGCTCCAGGTGTCATGTAGCGTTTACCTTCATCCTCAAAGGGTTGTGGCCTATACCATTTGTAGTGACAGTCTTTGAGGCATGGTGACTCGAACCCTGAAGTAATGTACCATTTGTAGTGATTTGTAGTGACAGCCATTGATGTTAAACATCCTGTGCAGATATCTGTGAAAAGAAAGCTATGCAGATTTCTGGGAAAAGAAAGCTGTAAATTACAATTTCAAGCTAACAAATGAGCTTATGAAAAATCGTTGACCTCAAGAAGCTGATTAGTAGAGTGGTTGTTGCTATTTTTACGTCGAAAGACGTATATCTATTGGAGATGGGCACAATTAATCACCTTTTAATCTAAAATTCTAATTTGAAAAATCGTTGACCTCAAGAAGCTGATGAGTAGAGTGGTTGTTGCTATCTTTACGTCGAAAGGCGTATATCTATTGGAGATGGGCACAATTAATCACCTTTTAATCTAAAATTCTAATTTGATGGCTAACAATTGAAAATGCTGGAATATTCAAGAAGCTGATGAGTAGAGTGGTTGTTGCTATCTTTACGTCGAAAGGCGTATATCTATTGGAGATGGGCACAATTAATCACCTTTTAATCTAAAATTCTAATTTGATGGCTAACAATTGAAAATGCTGGAATATTCTTAATCTTCCTCCCAAATCAATGAATGTGATTTACTCTTCATATCTTCCTTGTATTTTTGAATGCATTAGTTAACGTGTTTACTTTTTAACATTTACCTAATCATATTAAAAAATTACTGTACCACCATATGATTGCCACGTTTAACTGATTAACCTTTGGAATTACCACATTTAAGATTAATTTTTGGATTTCCTCAGCTCTATGTGTGTTTCAGCTGTCCGTGGGTTTCAATTCACCAAAATGCTGTCAATCCAGATAACTTATTCACCAAAATGTTGTCGATCCAGATAACTTTCGGCGTTCACCAACAGCAACACCAGCCACTTTGCCGCTGTGCTAGTTTTTACTGCATTATGAATTAAAATATCTAATGGCCTTTTTTTGTAGATTCTAATAGACTTGTAAGTGGATCTAATGCAAAAGTGAGAGAAAGCTACTCTACCCATAATCATGAATGCTTATTAGTCGTGGCTAGTCTATTCGACATCCTCCAAAGGAGAGTTGCCCTGCGATTGCTCCTCATATTCGAGTGTTACTGTATTTCCTGCATCACTGTGACAGTGTTACTGTGTTTGCTAGACCTCGGATTGCATGGGGTTGTGTACTCTATGGCCGCATACTCTTTGATATTTATATTGTGGTGAGTAATCATACAGTTTGTTGCATTTTTTTTCATTATCTGGTGTATATATTGTGGTGAGTAATAATATTGTTTGTTGCATTTTTTTTCATTACCTGGTTTGTATACATATAATTGTGGCTGCATGCAGGTACCCAATGGACTTGGAACTCTGCTAGGCGCATGCCAGTTGATACTTTATGGTGTATATTACGGGAGCACTGGATGAGATGAAGAAGATGAAGATGAAGAATCTGGTCGGAATGAAGACAAAGAATCCGATTGGAATGGCTATGGAAATTCACAGCCAATGAGAAAACTATATGGCACAAATGAGAAAACTATATGGCACAGGACATGGCGATATTGTTGATCGGAATGGAATTCCGTGAGGTCTACCAGACATTTAGGGATCTTGTTAGTGTTACTATGACAACGACTATGCTCTAACAATGTTACAATAATTCTCACTATTCGGACTATAGTTGTGGATTCCTATTACAAAAATGACTATAACTTATTTTGGAGCAGTCTTAATTTATATAAACGCCATTGTTTTCGTTCTAATATTAACAAATCTTATGCAGGCATGGGAATGGCGATTCACGAAGACGTAGAGATAAAGGCCGCCAGATTTTCACCAAAGTAAGATGGAAAGGGTTTCGTTTGGGGTTATAAACCACAAGAAGGTTGTTGTGTTACTTTGCTCAGGTGGTGCGAACGACCGCCTCAGAAGCATAGTAGTAGCAATTGTTCGAAAGCTAATTTCTCTTCTCTGGCTGCATGAGCTCCTGCACGCGTTATTGATGGACCAGATTGGCCTGTCTCTCATGGTGCTCAGCCTTATCTTTATCTTGATGATGCGCCTCAAATAAGTCCTGAAAATGAAGTCGAGCTTGTGACCTTCATCGGAGCGCCCGTAGAAGCTTTTGTTCTAGGTTTCTTGAAAGCTGTATTGGAAAGCCTCGCTTGATCGTTGTTTCTCTTTTGTTCAGTAGTGCACTCTCCGACTTCATCAACCTGCAACATCAACAAGTATAAATAAAGACGTGAAAACATGCAATAAAATAAGAAGAAAGCAGATAATACGGTGGCTACTTATAGTATTTTTTAGCAAATTATTATTGCTTGAAGATGTAGAAGGAGAACTGGAGGGGCTGCCTCCAGACTTCTGTTGTTGGACGACAACCGGTTTTGGACTTGGGTTTGTATAAGACATCTCCATATTGTTCATGTTACCGTGGAATGTTTGGACATTTGATGACTGAAAAGTCGCGGAAGCCTTAAGCGGGTCGGGAAGCTGCACAGGCGGAATCAGTTCCCTACCATTACTGGACTGCTGCAGTCTAGGTGTAGCAGAGACAAGTCTTGGCAAGAGAAATTGCGGGGATGGGGTCCTCTACGGAGCAGAGTCTAGGTCTTCAAAAACAGACCATGTGCTTTTCTATAGGACAGAGAAGCAACAGGTTTGCATGGCCGTGTAGGTGTGTAGGTTTGCATGTTGGTTTAGGTGGCAATTGCATGTTGGTTTAGGTGGCAGCAATAGATAGATCAAATTAGGTGGCAGTTGCATGTTGGTTTAGGTGGCAGCAATAGATAGATCAAAGAGAAATAGCAAATGGGTTAGGGATGCATCTTCACAAACATTTAATGTAAATAAGTAATGTTAGAAATGATTCTAGCATTACTTCGTTGGGAAAAATCAATACTTAAATATGTGCCTCTAAAACAAGATACACTATGATATTGTCCGCTATGCCTCGAGAAGAGGCCAAATAAGAAGGCAAACTAGAAACTTATATCAAATTGAATGAATTGTCAAACTAAATTATATAAATTTTATTAAACTTTAGGTTAAAAAAATGAAATCTTATTGATCTTCGTGCCAAACTAATAGGGTGATGGAAAATCGATTACTATAGTCTCCAGTTCAAAGGGCATGGACTAATAAGTATATCAATTGTTTTGTTTTATTTAATTTTTGTATATCAATTGTTTTGTTTTATTTAATTTTTGCACAATTAAAGGTAGAAACAATAATCGAAGACAGGGGAGTATGAACAAAACAAGAGAATAAAGGAAGATGTGGTAAAATAAAGAAGAAGAGGAGAACCAACTTGCAAACAAATAATGAAGCATACAAGTGAAGTCACATGGATAACAAATCCAAAATATTTATGAAAAAGAACCCCTAAATTAGAAAAGGAATAAGGCTTGTAACAATTCTATTGCTAAAGAAAATAGTGTTCTTGTTTTAATATAAGTTTTCAATGTTTTTAATAAAAATTATCGAAACATGAGTTTGAAAATAGAAGCAGTTGTAATCAAGGAGAAAATAAAAAGTGGAAGGAAATGGAATCTAATGTAGTGAATTAGAGTTTAAAAGGTTGTCTCTTTCTAGAAGTGGGAGCTAGATTTTGTTTCTAGGAGGCTTGAACTTTTGAGATTCTGTTATGCTGAAAGGGAGGAAAAGTTTGAAGTCCTTTGTATTTTTTTTGCTTATTTTTATCAAGAGAAAGAGAAGGATTTTGTCTAGTGTCAATATTTATTGCTATAATGAATTCTTACCAATAGGAATTCTTGTTAAATGTTGCAACTTTGTATTGAAATTCTATAATTTCATCATCTTTGATAATAAAGTGAAGGCCTAGACCATTTTGGAGAAACATGTTGAAGTGAATGTAAGGTTATATTTTTCTTCATTATTTGAATCTTACAAATTTATCATTCATGTTTTTCATGTGAAACTACTTTCACAATTCAATTCAATTTTTCAATTTGATCATTATATTAGATATCAAAGTACATTTGTTGTAATTTTTTGAAGAACTATTTATTTCAAAAATAACTGTATATGTACATGCGTGCTTAATATATTTTTTAATGAGTGAATTATTTCCTTATATTGAATAATAAATCATTTAATATATTGTCTGAGTTCAATAAATCCACATATAATATAGATAGTGAGTCTGATTGGGACTTGCCATTGAGCAATCATCCCTTATTGGTGGAGGAATTTTTCAGACCATTAACAGGTATATGTAGAACCTATTCAAATATACCCGACTTGGAATAATTGACGTAGTGTTTATGGGGTCTCTAGGAGACTTGATTGATTCCTATCACGTCACATGTTTTTTCAAAATATTGGCATTTATTATTCTTGGGTTAGAAAGGTGTGATGTTTTGATCAGTTTCCGGTTTTTTTAGAACTAGACAAAGTTGTTGGGAAACCTGGACCATTGTTTAAATATAATCCTTCTTGGTCCAAAGGGAAGGATTTCTGCAATATGATCCATGATATCAAGAAACTTATATGAAAGATGCATATGTTCCAACTAGTTCCCAATTTCTCTCTACCATTTAGTCGATTTAAGAAAAGGCATCCTTTTGGGCCAGGGAAAGGAGAAAGGTGAAAGAACAATAGTTTAGGAACCATGATATATAGCTCAATAATATCTAAGATTTGAATTAGGGTGTGCTAGTTTCCCAAATTTACACGGCTAAATGTCGTTCTTTGGAAACACTTCGGTCCAAGATTATGCTTGAACCAGAAAAAACATGGATATTAAAGATTAGTCCTCTATGGATTGTTGCTAGTGATCAAAGAACCAATTTTTTTTCAAAACTAATCCAATCATAGAAAAAATTATAATCATGATTTGTGAGCTAAATGATCCAAATGGAAACAAGGTCCAAGGTTTCTTTTGTCTGGCTTTTTTGGAAGTAGATCACTTTAAAACTCTATTCAAGGAACTAGAGAAGGTCAAGACGGGGTAACTCTTAAGGTCATATCATACTTTATGAGACTCATTAAAGAAGATGAAAACCACTCCCTATACAACGAGGTATCTAGAGATAAACTCCTTGCTATAATCTCCTTGTTTAAAATAGATAAGAGTCTTAGGCCGAACGACTAGACTATCATGAAATATTGTCAAGATTTATTTTATATTGTTGGGGATGACTTACTTTTGGTAGTGGAATAAGTTCATCAAAAGGGTAAAATGATGAGCAGTATCGACTCAAATTTTATTCTAGCTATTCCCAACATGGATTGTCCCTCAACCTTCGATGATTTCAAACCAATTTCCTTATGAAATTCTCTATACAAAATCATTGCAAAGGTAATTGTGGTCAAGGTTAAACCAATTTTATCTAATTTCACATCTGAATAGTTTGTGTTTCTAAAGGGTAGGCTTATCCATGAAGCCATTGGTTCAACATATGAAGGATTGCATTCAATGAAGACATAAAGATGATCAGTCCTGATAATCAAACTTGATCTTTCCAAAGCTTCTGATCGAGTATCATGGGTCTATCTCATAATTTTGCTTCTCCAATTTGGTTTTAATCTTCCTCTACTTAAATGGATATTGTGATGTGTGACATCAATTTCCTTTGTTGTCCTAGTAAATGGATCGGGCTCTCCCTTCTTTAAAACTACTTGGGGGCTCCAACAGGGATGTTGTTTGTCTACATACATATTTCTATTAGTTGCAGACAGTCTTAATAGGGAAATTGTTGAGACCAAAAGGGTCAATAAATCCCAGGGGGTAAGACTGGGAAGACATGAACATCATACACATTTTTTGTTTATGGATGATGTGTTGATATTTTGTTTTTGTTTGGAGGATGAAGGAAAGTTAATTTTTTTTACAAGAACAACCCTTATCTTTTGGTCAGAGTCATGGACTTAGCAAATCACTCCTAGGAAAAATCACTCTGAGGATTCCTAGCTAAGAATCGAACATGGGCCAGTGATGGAAAAGTCCCACTGAATAACCCTAGGATCACATCCAACAATGAATACAAGTTATTAAAGGATATACTAGAATTCTTTTGTGATGCTACAATTATGTTATAAATGTCAATACTTTTCCATTTATTTTTTAGAAGTGGAGAAAGATATCTCAACATATTAGATCTTTTCAACTTCCCTTCTCACAACATGGGGATGGCATTAAATATCTTGATTACATTCTTAAACCTAATAACTATGACATATGACATATCTCATTAAAAGTGGCTTCTATGAAAAAGAAAAAGAAATTCTTAAATCTAATAACTATGACATATTACATATCTCATTAAAAGTGGCTTCTATGAAAAAGAAAAAGAAATTTATAATGCAATAGGTGAATTTCTCAAGGTGAAAAATTGATCCTCATTAAATAAGTATAAGTGTGATTGGGATCATTCCAATATATTGGCACCTTTTGGGTCTTATTCTCAAAAGAATTCCCATTCACATTCGAAAATTATGCTGGGTGAATTTCTCAAGGTGAAAAATTGATCCTCATTAAATAAGTATAAGTGTGATTGGGGTCATTCCAATATATGGGCACCTTTTGGGTCTCATTCTCAAAAGAATTCCCATTCACATTCGAAAATTATGCTTCAACTATTTGTAGAAAGGAAGTACAGAATACTGGGGATCTAACCTAGCTAATTGAAAAAGATTGTCAAAGCGTAAGAATCTTGGAGGCTGGCATTAAAAAGACATCTAGGCCTTTGAGCAGGTGCTGGCTGCAAAATCCTTATGGGGCCGGGTTGGCTTTTTACGGAGGATTTGGATATTAACTCAAATTGGCATCACAAATGATCTCAATACACGTCTCCGAACTGCAGAAGGTCCATACTTGTTTATCGAACATGAGCATATATCTTAAAAAAAATCAACTAATAGGCAAAATTGTTATTGTTGTGAAAATTCTCCATAACTAAAAATTACATATTTAGAAATGTTATTTTTTTAACATTTGATCCTTTTATCTTAAATAGAGACATATTATATATGTATCTAAAAATAACAGTGTATGTAAAAATGACAAAAATCTTACTAGAAGTTGAAAGTCGATTCTAAAGTCGTGTGATCAATTCGTTGCGCGAATAAGGGTTATACTCTAGAGGTGTGTAACGCAGGAACCCCTCGTAGAAATCTAGTTCAAAGTTAAAATCTTATGGAGAGTTTAACATAATTTATAGTGCTCAAGCCCTCCAAAATGACACATACAGGTTGGTACAAGAACTAGTTCTTTCAACAAAACCCAAAAAGTAAAACATTTAGCCAACCCCTAACTTTTATATGAAGTTGATAAAAAATAACTTAATAATATGATTTTCATTCTTAGAATAAAATAAAAATTATATTTAAAAAAATAATATATTCAAACCAACCAAAATCTTATTCATACAAAATTAAAAAACTAAGACATAGATGTCAATTTTAGGTATATATATATTTTATTTTCCATTTATATATATAGATAAGGGATATAGTTTCCTCCAATCAAAATTGGAAAATAATAATAATAAAAAATTCAATGAAAAGAATTCTTCCTTTACCTTACTTACCTATACTATGTTAAGTTTCTCAATTTTTTTAAATAAAAGTTAGATTAATAATAATCTATACCATGATCCCACGCTGAGAGGGCCTCTGCCACGAACGACGAATTAATTCTAGATCGAATCAACACTTGCTTCCTTTTGATGTAATGTTAAGTTTATAAAAAAAAACTATTAAAAACTGTAAAAAGGTATATGAAATATATATATATATATATATATATATATATATATATATATATAATTTATGTTTTAATATTTTCTGTAATATAAATTTAGTTGAAATAATAATTTTTTGATGTTTAAATTATATTTTTGAATGTATATAAATTTAACATACTTAAAATCCTTATAATATTTTTATCATACAAACTTAATCATTTAATATCTAAAAAAATCAAAACATAATTTTTTTTTTTAAATTACATACAAATATATCATGACATAATTACAAGTTAGATACTTGTTATTTATTATTTTTGGTTTTAAAAAAAATTACATATAGGCATAATTACAAATATATCATGACATAATTACAAGTTAGATACTTGTTATTTATTATTTTTGGTAAATATAGATATTATCCATATATAAAACTCTATATGATCACGTTCTCCATTAATAAAATAATGGAGACATATCTGAAATCCAAATTACAGATGTGATTGTTGATTGTGATAGACGTTTATGTTACTCCCTTAAAACATTCACATTAATTTAAAATTAAAACAATACTTATCTTCTAAATTAACTACCTTCTCCAAATAAAACAAATGAAAAAAATTTAGATGTCATGAAACCATTTCAAACTAAACTCATTACCATTAAATGAATGTTTGATCACATCACACCAATTTTACATCAAAGAATATGTTACACCATTAAGGACGACCATTATAAAACCTGTAGATGACAAGTTGACATAATCACATAATCCTCTCCAGCATAGCTATTTAATTTTTCTA
>ML823943.1:57521-79868 GCA_009831015.1 Picea engelmannii
CATTTTCCTACAAATATGGTGCTGGTATCACCGCCATACATACGAATGTGATTTTTTTTTCCAAGAAAAAATTACTCGATATTATAATAGATTTATAATGTCATTTACATATCTAGCTCTGTCGAGCTTGTTTACCAGATATTTCAGAACAACAATCTCTCCAAGCTACTCCATCAAAGCAGAAGAAGGGATATTCACACAAATGTCAATCAAAACGACACACTGCCATCCAATCGATAGTGAAGAAATGACAGTGAAACAATGCCAACTCAGAATGCTTGCCCACCTGGTAAAGTAAAACTGAACTAGTAAGCTCGCCCACTAGGAGTAGACTCCAAATAGAAGGAGATTCACACGGAAAGCAAAGAACAGTCACGTTGTCACCCCACAGTCAGTGGCATATGACCGGCCAGCAGGGGATAAATAGTAGGCTGTAGCAGACCACCGATGGAATACACCATAAACAGTAAAAAACAAAGACGATACAGAGCGTTCGCCCACCTTAATTGAACAGATTTAAGTAGGAGATGTGACTTTCAATGCCATCTTCACAATGAAAAATCGAAAGTCTCCTCACCTCCCCTCTGAGGGCTCTTTTAGAAAGAGCATCTGCCATCTTGTTATGTGATCTAGAAAAGTGCTGGAACTTGATGTCCATGAAGAGCTTTGTGAGAGACAGTGTTTTCTCTTTCCAGCCTTCTATTTGGACCAAGTGGAGCTTGCACTTTTGGTTGATCCAGTCGATAACAACACGCGAGTCTCCAAGAACAAGAAAGTGATCAAGTGACCAAAGAGAGGCAAGGGCGAGGGTAGTCCATAGTCCCAATAACTCTGCTTTAGTATTCGTGCCCTCCCCACAGTTTATGTACCAATAAGTAGTTCTCTTTGAATGATATTTGAAGAAACCACCAGCCCCGCAGCAATGACTAGTGGAGGCCACTGCTCCGTCAAAGCACGCCAGAGTGTATCCATCAATCAATGAGATCTCACAGATCTTGGGAGTAAAAAACTTGTATGAGGGAGGGAGCCAATGGAAAGAGGCCCAAACTCTATGAATTACCGCCTGGATGGAAGGAGGACGGTCTTCAAAGATCGCTTTGTTCCTCTCTGTCCATAACTGCCAGCAAATGTGTACAACCAATGTTGGGGGGGCGGATTTATGAGAGATCCAGTCAGAAAATAATGCAGAGAAAGTGTGTCCTTTCCAGTCCACAGGGATGGAGAAAGATTTGATTAAAAGATGCCAAACCTCCTGCGTAAATTTACACTGGACCAAGAGATGATGCACATCGTCTAAAGCGAGTTTGCAAAGAGGGCAAATGCCAGGGCCCTCCCAACCTCTATGTCTGAGGGCCTCCCAGGAAAGAATTTTCCCTTTAGCCACTAACCAGATGAAAAGCTTAAGCTTAAGCGGGACCTGCCATTTCCAGATAAGGCGAATCCACGAGTTGTCAACCTCCAGCCTCATCTGGTGTAGGTAGGCGTCATAAATATTTTTAACCGTAATGGAGCCTGTGGCATCTCCCCCGGCCCACAGAAAAATATCAGGAGTATCGGAGAGAGTGATCCCGGCTCCTTTGAGGGCTGTAGTGTAGCGACTCCATTCTAATGCAAGGGAACCTTCAAGGGACAGGGAACCACTGTCCAACCAGCCATCCAGAAGGGAGAAAGCGCCGGTCTGCAACTTAACTTGAGACAGGTATGTGTAATTCAGAGCCTCCAGCCGTGCGCTCAGCAATGGGGAGAAGATCGATTGTTCTCCCATTCCTAGGATCATATCACGGCCAATGCGGATATCAATTCCAGAACCTGGCTTCCACCTTAACCAGTGTAAAACTACCTGTGAGGACGCCACCATACCTTTCCAGAGAGGTGAGGCCCAATGCTGAAGGAGAGTAGGCTTTCTGATCCAGTCATGGAGGGACAGGGGGTCCAAATACTTAGCTTTGATAAGTTGGCTCTAGATGTTATTGTGAGTGAGTGCTCTCCAGAAGGAGCTGGCCAGAAGAGCTGAATTGAAAGTGGAGAGAATTTTAAGCCCCCAGCCCCCTGCCTTTCGAGGCTTAGATAGCTCTTGTCAGCTACAAAGATGAAATCGACGCTTGTTATCTTGATCATTCCATAAAAATTTGTATGTGAGCCTCCGAAGGGTGTGGATAATTTTTGCAGGTAAATGCTCCAGAGACATCCAGTAGACGGCTAGACCTTCTAGGACTGACTTGACCAGGATAAAGCGACCCCCAATCGACAGCCATTTATTACACCAGAAACTGATTTTTTTTCATAAAGTGCCACAAGCCACTGCCAGTCACAAGGAGTGGAAGATCTCATCTTTAGCTGGTATCCAAGATAAGAAAAACCTTCACTAAGATTGATGAAAGGTAGGGGGATGGAACCCTTTAGATGAAGAAGTTCAGAATCTGTAATGCCCCAAAAATGAACTGTTGATTTTGCAAAATTTAGGGACAGACCCGAGGCAAGACTAAAGAGCTGTAAAGTTTCTTTTAGGACCAGCCATTCCCCCAGGTCAGCGCTCAAGAGAATAAGCACATCGTCACAAAACATAAGGTGAATTAAATTAATGCAGTTAGAAATCTTTAGACCGGTGAGATGGTGTTCTTTGACTCTTTTGGAAAGAAGGAGGCTGAGTCCTTCCATGATGAGGATAAAAAGATAGGGGGAAAGAGGGCATCCCTGATGGAGGCCCCTTTCACTCTTGAAGAAGCTAGAAGGCTCTCCATTGATTAAAACCGCAAAGTTGGCATTTGTAACACATGAAAGTATCCAATGACTGAATTTTTCTCCAAAACCCACAGAGAAGAGTATTAATCTAAGAAACTCCCAGTCGATGTTGTCGAAGGCTTTTTTGATATCTAGCTTCAAGACGAGCGCTTTTAACTTATTATGATGTATGCTATGTATGCACTCGTGAGCAGTAGCAACTGCATCTTGGATTCTTCGGCCATTTAAGAAGCCCAGCTGCTCAGCTGAGATACATCTATGTAAAAAGGGCTTTATTCTATTAGAGATCACTTTGGATATAATCTTGTAAACAAGATTACAAAGTGAAATTGGTCGGTAATCGTTGAAGTCTAGAGAGTGAAGCTTTTTGGGGATTAAAACCAAAAGGGTGGAGTTGAGACTCCCAATTACCTTACCTCTGATGCGTGAATCTTCAACCATCTGGAGTAGGTCCTCGCCCACAAGTTCGAAGAAGTGGAGGAAGAATTATGACGTCTAGCCGTCAGGCCCAGGGCTCCTTTCCTTCTTGAATTTGTGTAGTATGTTTTTTATCTCTGGCAATGTAACTGGTGCGTAGAGGGTGACAACTTCCTCTTCAGAAACTATCGAGGGGAATAAACCGGCTGTGTAGCACTTTTCCGAAAGATTGTGGCTGTTCTGTGCATTGTAAAGTTGTTTGAAAAAACTGACCGCTTCTGACTTAATCGCCTCCTGCCCATGTATGACTTCCATCCCGTCTCTATTTATAGACCAAATACTTTTTTTAAGTCTATTGAAACTTGCTACATTGTGAAAATACTTTGAGTTGGTATCCCCGCTTTTAAGCCAAGTGGCTCTGCTTCGGAGCCTCCAAGCGTCCTCATGAGAGCAAAGTATAGAATTTCTATTAGCCTCGAGCGACTTGAGTCTATCAGCCTCCTCAGAAGTTAACGTAGATATAGACGAATGATTGATAGCTTGTATGATATCACTCTCCAGCATGACAAGACGGGCCTGTTCATCTTTTTTCTTAGCATGATACCACGATCTGGTGGAGTCCTTCAAAGCTTTTAATTTCCATACAAGAGGTCGCTGTGCATTATCTTCTGTGAGAAAACAGGGGTCGCTCCAAACTTTAGCAACCAATTCATTGTAGTCCGACTCCTTGATCCAATTATGATTGAACTTGAACGGGGTCGAGCAAATCCGGTCTGGAGGTCTCAGCTGTAAAAAAATGGGAGCGTGGTCTGAGATGAAGGGGTGCTCAACCCACGAGGTCGGTAAATCAGTGGATGACAAGTACTCTTCAGCAACAAGGAACCTATCTAACCTTCTGGCAATGGCATCTGGCCCCGATCTGCCATTTCTCCAAGTCGGGACAAGCAAATCTGGTAAGATATCAGTCAATTTGTTGGAGTCAAAAATATACCTGTAAAAGTCTTCAGTGGCCCCCGACACATAGCTGCCTCCCCAGTTCTCTGTGGCTGATAAGATAATATTGAGGTCTCCACCAACAACGAGATAAGGGATGGAGAGAATTCCACTGTCAGCAAGATGCGACCAGTAACGCTTTCGGTCCGAGCATGGGCCGTATAAATTAAGAAGCGCAATCTCTCGTGAAGAAGCTAGGCAATGACCCATACATAGGATACCTCCTGCAGTCAAAGAGGGTCTTATATAAAAAACACTTGGCTCCCAAGCCACCAGTAAACCCCCGGAGTTACCAGTGGAGCTAACGGCCACAGTATACCAGGTTGGATGAAAAAGAAACATAAAATCTCTGGATTTTTGTGCATCAGAAAGCATTTCTTGAAGGAAGATAATATTTGTCTTTGATCGCTCCAGAAGTCTTCTGAAAGAGGTAGCCTTGAGAGTGCCTCCAATCCCTCGAATATTCAGGGAGAGCACTATCATTATTTTGTACGTGCTAAGGCCTTGAAAGCTCTAAGGGCCTTTCCATCTTGGATCTGGAGATCTGGACCAGATTGAACGGAGTTCTGTAGCTCCTTTTGTTTCCTGGAGCTTCTCATCTGGAGCGGCGAGAGATCAATGCCAATGCCTCTTGACCATGCTAGTGATTTTGTAACTTTAACTTGCCCCAAGGAGGAAGAGCTCCCAGCCTCAACCCCTGGACGGATGAGATCTTTACCCCTATAAATAGCCAGTTGTGGATCAATATTTGGCAAAATAGAGGGTGAGTTCGATGAGGCCAAAGAATCTAGAAGAGTAGGATCCACATCTTCCTACTGTCCAAAGCTAGGGGGCTCCGAGGATAGAACTTTGGGCTCAATATAAGAGGGAGGAGAGATAGGTATCGTAGGCGAAGAAGGGATCAGGGGAGAAGCGACTGATGTCTGTGGAAGGCTGTCAGGAGTAATAAGAGGCACTTTATCCCGGGAGCTAGTCGGATCTGTGACTCTACTAGTGAGCCAAGGGAAGCTTTGAAAGGTGTATTTTTCTGCCTCTGACAAAGTAGAGTAAAAGGAAGGGCAGATTCAGCTAACTAAGTGTAGAGGTGACTCCACTGAAACTGTAACTGGACGAGAGGAAGGGGAGGGAGACACCTCCAGAAAGTTAAGGGAGGGGTTAAGATCCACGTAATCTGGAGGGCTAAGGAGGAGATCACTCTCTTCAGAGTGATCCAGAGAAGACTTACCCAGACATGAGCGGAGAAGATGACCCGTCGCACGACAGATGTTGCAGCGGAAAGGAATCCCGAGGTAGTCCAGGGGCTGTAAAATCTTCCGACCTCTCCAAGAGATCTCCAAGGTTTCCGGCAATCCTGTTGATGTGTCCAACTCCACCAGGATTTTCCCCACTTTTCTGGAGGTACGAATGTGATTGAGAAGAAATATTTTGGCATTTTCCACAAACGATATCCATATACAGAATAGAAAATATTCGTAGTGCCAGCTTACAAAAGAACGTACGCGACAAACAAAAAAGAAATGATCTGACACTTCCAACTAACCATAGAAGATCTTCTCATCTTCAAAGGTATGCAGAAAATGTTCAATTCTGTCTCTCCGACTATGGCCATGACATGTGAGTGTACTATTGATCATGAGGCGCTGGTGTGTGGAAAGGGGTATTTTATCTTATATTTTTGGTAATATTATTAGAATTTTATGATATTTAACTGTGGATGAAATTTTAATTTTTTATTGTTTGAATTGTATTTTTGAATGTAAAAATTTAATTCTTTAAAAAAAATTTATCTTGCAATTTCAACCTTTAACATTTCTAACATCATCCATTTTGTCAAATTTCTAATTGATTTTTAAATAAAACTGATTAGAAAAGGCAACAAAAAAACTTCAAAAAAATCTAATATTTAAAGTAACATGTGGAAAATGCCTATTACTGTCTCTATACTTGTAAGTGGACTATTAATGTCTCTAGACATCCACTACTAAGCACTCAGACTGCCTGCTATCCCCTGGAATTTGGTGGATAAAGAATTATTTAGATGACTGTTTTTTTTTTTTTTTTCAAATTAACTATTTCAACATGGTTGTAGTTTAACATTTCTTGGTGAGAAATTGTTGAAATTGCAGATTTGAGTGGTTTAGTCTATATAATATGAATGTCCCATAAGTTTTTAAAGAGCATAGCTTAAATGTTCTACTTTTTTACTCTTTTCTAGTAATTTTTTTGTCTGATTTTGCCCAAAATCGGGTGAGGAATGGTTGGATCTGCAGTGGGGTTTTTGAACAAGCTGAATCCATTTATACATTCAGAAATACAATTTAAATGACAAAAAATAGAAATTTTGTCCAAATTTACATCACCTACCAAAAAAACAAAAGATAAAATATTTAACCAACACCTTTTTACACAGATAAAATCTATTTATACATTTAAAAATATCTAAATAACAAAAAATTTCAATTTCACCTAAATTTTATATTATATTTTATACGGTGAAATTACCATAAAAAATTTACCAAAACATGAAACTTTTAAATAACCCATTTCAACATCATCTCATAGCGTGATAGGCTAATGACAAGAATGGCCGTCCTGACTAACAACGACATTAATATGTTTTTTTTTGACCCCACTCGCGATTCCCGAAACACAAGTCACCTCCGAATGACATGGACGATGTTACTAAGTTTTCTTTGGCCCCACGGGCATGGTATATTGTGCATGTATTTCATGTTGTAGTATGAATCTTGATCATTGCATGTATGTATTTCATGCTTCTTTATTAATTAATTTTTATCGGAGATTCGAAATCAGCCAAGAGGTGTGTTATTGGTGTGGCATGCACGACTTGTGGGAGGCTGGGTATGTTACACTGATTAAGTATCTGGGAGCATTGTTACCTCAAATTCATAGAAAAATAATTTCATTTATATACCAAAGAAAATTGATGAGGCTAGTATTCAAGCATGGTACCTTGAGGGAGACAAACAGAAGAAACAAACAAATCCTCATAAGAAAGAAGAAGAAATCATTGTTGTCAGTGGATGTTGATGAGAGAGTGGATAGAACCTTATACTTAAAAGGGAAGATCAATTGCACTAATATTCAGAAAGAGGAAAGAGGTGGCATTAGTTGGTTGTAGTCATCAGGAGGAGAAGGAAATGACTTAACTATTTTTCATTAAAATCCACATGAAGCAAAACAAGGTGGATTGTTTGTTTGATCCTTGTTCATAATCCAAATTGATATCTATGAAACTAGTTTAGAATCTTGGGATGGAGACTCAAGATCATAAACATCCATACCCCATGGGATGGCTAAGGAAATATGTGGAACTGAAAGTGAGCAAGCAGCGCAAATTAATGTTTTTCATCCATCAAAACTTTGTTGATGAAGTAGTTACAAATATGGTTCCTCTGGACATATGTGGAGTCAAATTGGGAAGTCCATATTTGAACGTGAGGGATGCCATTTTCAGAAGGAGTGTGAAAAAGTATAGGATAGTAAAGGATGGAAGATAGTATGCCATAAATACACACTAGGACAACGCTAATATCTCTCTAATCAGTTCTCATCAGAAAAGAAGAATCATGGGAAGTACAAATAAGTTTGTCTTGTTGTTCCTGAGAGAAGGAAAACAACAAGGAGAAGGAAGCGAGTTCGAGATCAAGGCATCCTTGGAAGGATGTTGTGGAGAGTAGTGTCAACAAATACAACAACTAAGTGAATCCTACAAGGAATAGTTTCAAGATCTTCAAGGACTGCCACCCAAAAGAGAGGTTGAACATAAGATCCAGTTCTTGTTGGAGTCACCACTAACTAACATTGAATTGTATAGACAATCTATCATCGAAGCAGATGAAGTAAAGAAGCAATTTCAACAGTGTTTGGACAAAGGAGTCATCATACCCAATACATCACCATGTGGTTCAGCCATTATCATGGTGCCAAAGAAAAATGGAAGTTGGAGAATGTGCATTGACTATCGTGCCCTGAATAAGATCACCATCAAGAATAGATATCATTTTCCAAGGATTGAGGACATTTTGGATCAACTGCAAGAAGAAAAATATTCACTAAGTTGGACCTCAAATCATGCTACCACCAAGTGAGGATCAAAGCGAAAGATGTATGGAAGAAAACATTCAAAATAAGACAAGGTTTGTATGAATGGTTAGTAATGCATTTTGGATTATGCAATGCACTTGAAATGTTTATGAGACTAATGAATGACATGCTACGCCCCTTCATTGACTCGTTTGTAATAGTATATCTGGATGGCATACTAATCTTTAGCAACACTTGGCAATTTCACCTCTCACATCTGAAATGGGTACTTGAGACCTTGAATAATACTCGGTTGATTGTTAACTTGCATAAATGTGATTTCGAGAAACGTCCATGATATATCTTGGACACATGATTGGTGAAGGATAGATGAGGTAATATCAAGAGAAGATTGCAGCCATCACCCAATGGCCTATTCCCACCAATGTGATAGAGTTCAATAGTTTCATGGCAGTATCTTAGTATTTGAGAAAATTAATTTTAAACTTCTCCATAGTAGCAACATCGTTGCATGCCATAATTGTCAAAGGAAATATCGTTCATTGGGTAAGACACAACAAATATAATTTGAATATTTGAAGAATAAAATTAGTGATTCTCCAGTCTTAGCCATGTTGATTTTGCAGAGACCTTTTGAGCTACAAACTGATTCTAATGGATATGCATTAGGGGAAGTACTCATGCAAGGAGGAATTCTTGTGTGTTACCATTCAAAGTTGTTTAATGGAGTAGTGCTTGAATATCCCACGTACAGTAAAGAGCTCTTTGAGATTGTAGAAGAAGTGAAGAAATGAAAGAATTACCTCTTGGGAAAAGACACAATCATACACATGGATCAACAACCCCTTCAATATCTAGAGAGTCATAGAAAGATGCAACATGCAAGGCATTATGAGCGGTTAGGTTTCTTGGAGCAATTTAATTTATTAATTAAGTACAATAAAGAATTCACGAATAGAATAGCAGACATGCTCTCTTGACTACCATGAAGAAGATTGCAACAATTTGGAATGATAATTTAGCTTGATCATTTCACTCATTAACATCTGAGTGAATATTAAGAGGGAGATGAATATTTCAGAGGAATGTACAAGAAACTAAAGTAGAGTTTTTTCGTTGCCATGGAAGGAAATTAATAGCACCTCCAATATGGGTCATTATACAAACTAGACAAACTATGCATACCCCATGATAGAAGAGTTCAATTCATGAGAGAAGAACAATCTTTTGTGGTTGCTAAGAATTTTGGTGTGACCAATACAATCGTGAATTTCCAGTGGTATGTGTATTGGCCAAAGATGTAGGATCAGGTGGAAAAGTTTGTTAGAGGTTGTTTTCTTTGTAGCACTAGAAATCCAAGCAATCGAAAACTCATCTTGTATGTGCCATTGCCAACACCAAGAAGGCCTTGGGAGATAATCTCCATGGATTTTGTTGGATGTTTTCCTATGAATCGTAGAGGCCATGAGTACTTTTCCATTATGGTAGACGATTTTAGAAAATTGTGTGTACTCATTCCCTATAAGAAGACAATCTCTCGATGAGAGGATTTTGAACTATTCTTTAGCCATGTTTAGGTATATTTTAGATTTCCAACCTCCATCATATCTGATTGGGATAGCAGGTTCTTGGAAATATTTTGGACAACACTTTGGGAGAGAATGGATAGCAAGTTGAAGTACTCCAATGACTTCCATCCTCATATTAATGGACAAACCAAGGTAGTAAATAGGATGCCGATGATTTTTGAGAGGTTACAACAATATAAATCCAAAGACTTGGGATGAGCAACTAGTCTACATTCAACATTATTACAATAAAGCACTTCATTCTTCCACTAATAAGTCTCCTTTCGATAATTTTTTGGTTATTTAACTCCTGCACCATTTGATATATAATTTATGGATACCAGAAGGAAGAACTGGAACTATAGGGAGAAGAACAGAAGGAAAGCACATTCATGGACAATCAGGCATATCCATCTAAGGGCTCAAGAGAAGCTCAAGAAGAGCCAATAGTTGTACAAATCCAAGCATGATTAACTCAAGGAGGATCATAAATTATGTGTCGGAGCCAGGTGTGGCTCTACATCCATAAGGAACAACTACAAAGAAGCTGAATCCACTTAGATATGGACCATTTGATATCATTAAACAAGTGAATTAGAATTCCTTTGGGTTGAAACTTCCACCTTATTTGCATATTAGCTCAATGGTGAATGTGGAATATTTGAAGTTGTTAGAACCATCCATGCTATATGAGGAGGAAGAACATCGGGTTCTTCCTACTGTTAAAGAACTTGCACTCACGAACTTGAGAAATTGAAGGAAGACATAGTTTTGTAGCACAAGGAATGTACAACTCATAGAGGAAAACAAAAGATGTGGCAGATTGGCCTCAAGGGACAAAAAACAAGGAAACTAAAGTCATGTGAGAGGAATCAAATTGAACGCAAGTTCCCTCATCTATCCTCAAAATATTGTGGGTATCAAAAGACTCACAATGGTGAGGTGTGATCTGAATCGGATATGAGAAGAATAATTGGATACCGTCATAGGCTCTAAGATGATAAACACAGGCAAAGTTTAAGGCTCTGGATGAAGAGGGATATTGACTTGTTGGCATGAAGAGCCATGTTCCATCATGATTTGTGTCCATTCTATATGTAATATATGTAAATTCAAGTAGTAAATTATTGTATGTAAATAAATAATGAGGCTTTCATGAGACCTTTTCCACATGGGAGAAAGGAAAAACAAATAAAGAGAAGAAGGAGAAACAAACTAGAGAGAAATTGAAATGTTGGGGATGCTTGACCTTCCAACTATCTTCCCAGATGAATCTATCTTCTATATCATGTATCCCCACAATGAGATAGGGTTCTTTGGCTATGAATTGTGTAAAGAGGTTTCCTAGATGTCACTAAGGAGCATAGAGATGAACTAGAGAGCCTATAACTTGAAAATTGATGAATAATAAAGAGCCTGGATGAAACCAAAAGAATGTTTGTTTTTCCATTTGGGTTTCCACCATAAATTATGAGTTAATGTGGGATGATTGTTGTGGTTTCATTTGTGTATGAATGGTAAGTGTTGTGCACTGTAAGTTAGTGGTTGTCTATATATGGTTTAACAACGAGAGTTTCATGCCATTTGGTTTGAGCTTGTTTTATATTAATATGGTTCCCATGAGTCAGTAAACCAAACTAGTATCTCTTTATACACACCCAGACATGGATTCAGAAGTTGGAAATTGATGGCCCTCCTTCTTGAGCCATCGTTATTTACTTGGGGGTTTCTAAATTTGTTTTAGGAATCATAGGGCACATTCTCGACTTGCTAGGGAATTTTCCTTTTCCCATAAATCATAGATGGATTATATTTTGAAATTTGGGTTTGTTTGGGAGTTTATTAGCTAGCACAAACCATATACAATTTTTTTACATTTCGCCTGCTATCAATTTCACCCTAGATGTGTTTCATTGTTTTTGAATGACCAACTCGACTTATAAAACGTTTTCTATTCCAATGAATTTTGCAATCGACTTCCATACATTTTCCTATGTGATTGGTTGTTGAATCCACCCTTCAAAATGTTTTCCTACATGGTTGGTTTTCGAATCCAACCTCCAAAACGTTTTTCTCATGAGCTGGTCCACAAATTCGACCTTCGGGGGTTTTTTCGTTCATAGTTGGTCAATGGATTCTCCCTTTAACTATTTTTCTTATTGTTGGTTGGCTTGTTTCACCGAATTAAATTATTACTTCTTCTTTGGGTTGAATTCATTTGCAAACAACTCAAACTCCTCCCGGTTCGATGAGATCCTCTTCATTTGGTCAATTCGTACCTCTTGGTCAAATGCATATTCAATTGACCCAACTGGCAAATATCCAACTTTTCTTTCATCTATTGGAAATACTGAGAGGGGGGTGAATCAATATTTAGAGAAATTAGTATTTTGAACATGTACTTCAATCAGATCATGTATTCAATTTATATCCAATCAACAATGAAGACTATCCAATGAAAAATGAAGAATAGTATAAGAGATACACCAATAAACCATGCACAATATATAAGAAGTAATCATGTATTATTGTTCAGAGGAAGTAATGGATTACAAAGGTAGCTACATCCTCAAAATATAAAGGGAGGGATAGAACTCCAAAAGGAAGATACAATCCTCCAATATCAAGAGAGGGTTGACCTCTCCATCCTTGCCCCTTCCTTCCACCCAAGAATATATGAGAGATAATAAAAATTTACATTAAATTATCACCATCAACCAACCATCACATAAAACCTAATAATGCTTCTTGAGACTTCTTCAACTTCAACAATTCTTCACTTCTTGGAATACTTTGATCCTGTAGATATACTACTCAATGTATTTTATGAAACTCCTCCAAGTTTCATGATGCAGACCCCCTTCTTCCCTGAGGGCTATGCGACCTCCCGTTCAAGGATCTTCAATTTCGAGCCGAATTGGCTCTCTGATACCTTAATGGTCTTACTTACAAATTAACACATGCCCTTTTTGTCCTCTGGTGCAGGTTCTATGGCACCCACGACCTCTTTCTTTAGACTGTTGAACTCATAGGTTTAAGGCACATGCTCCTCTCCCGTTAGCCCCTTTCCACATGTGACCTTGGGCTATGTCCCTGCGTAAACACACAATTGCAGGTGCACCCAAGAGTGGTTTGGGATCAACCCACTTTTCTCCCTGCAATTTACCTCTAGCTGCCACATACCCCTTTGTCGATATCGTGGTTCAGATTGCGACACGCCCTCGAAAAATTAACATCCGAGCACTTTCTGGCCCCGCAATCAAGCGTGATTTTCGATCTTAGGATCTTGACGATGCCTCCAAACTGATAGTTCATATCTGCCCCTTTCGAACCTGTGAATCAGATCTGACCTCTTTCAAATCAATGAACGAGATTGATTTCGCCTTTTGGGCTTCAGGAGTTTCAATTCTCAAACCTTGTTTTCTCCGCAATGCTTCCACCTGGAGCTCGTGATCTATTGACACGTGTCTCTCGTAGATCGAAGACTACGATTTCTTCAGGTCTTCAGGCATTGGAAGACTCAACCCTCAACTTTCACCTTCCTTTGGAGTGTGCATATTTCTACCATGTGTCCTCTCGAATCGGACGGTTGAGATTCACTTCAGGTCTTCGGCTCTCTAGGCTTCGGGACTTTCAACTCCCCACTGAAACTCTCGAAGTGATTCCTCCGGAGCTCACAATCCATTGCCACATGTCCCCCTGGATCCGACGATCATTATCCACTTCACCTCTTTGGGATTTGGGAGTTTCAACCTCTTGCGCACTCGTTCCTCCCGGAGTGATTTCATCCGAAGATGACAGATTCTTTCCACGTGTCCTTCTCAACAGATGGTTGTGATCTGCTTCAGCCTTCGAGACTTTAGGATTTTATCACCCTCCACACTTGGAATCCTCCGAAGTAAATTTTCCCGGAGTCTCATATCTATCGACACATATCTCCTAGAAACCAACGACCTGGATATACTCCAGCCTTCGACTCTTCGGCAACTTCGCTTTATCCTTATCCACAAAACTTTTGAAGTACTTTGCTACAGAGTTATGGATCTTCTGCCACCTGTCCCTCTTGATGATTGACGGTCCTTGGCCTCTTCGAGACTTCGGTGAATCCTCACTCCTATATGCACACAGAGACTTAATGCTTGTGTGCTTTACCTAGATCCAATGGTCTGGAATGATCTCGCTCCCTCCTGGATGGATCTTAGCTGGTGACTCGTGAAATCTTCAGAACTTTCCTCCCTTTGAAGATTCCTCCCGCTATCTCTCTTGAGCTTTCTCCCTCCTTCTGCTTCTTTAACTCTTTAAACTGTTTCTTCGACACTTAGTCAAATTTCGGGTTTGTGCACTCCTTGCAACAGATTCTTATGAAAGAGTTGGGTTCTTGTAGACGACTGTAAACGCCTTGCAGCAGTCATTTTTCACTCCTTGCAAAGGCAAAGTTTGTGCTATCTATTATGAGCTTTTGAGTCAAAATAGACTATGTCAACGCACACCTTGTGGACTGTGCACACCTTACATGGACTTAGCGAAGAGAAAACGATTGAACCTTATACAAACATTTCACAGTTTCATATACCCAACAACACAACTCATTCATTCATGAAACAAAATAACAAGGAATTTGTAAACAGTAGTAACATCATGCATTTGAATCAATTTTCCTCTGTTATATTCATTCCAAAAGTAAAACAATGGCTATAGCTATGATCAAACAACAACTAAAAATTCAGGATTTTCCTACTAACTCGTAGCAGCCTCATTTGGGCATACAAAACTTCTATTTATCTCTGAGGGTTCTTAGGTTTCCCCCCGACTACTCGTCTACTCAAAAACAAAACCTAACTGCTACCTCAGTTCAGTTACTTTCAAGACTAGGAGTGAAAACTCCCAGATCACTCGTGATCATTCATCTTCCAAGCGTTTGATCTTATTTTGTTTTTCAATCAGCTCCAAAAGATTCGCAGTAAACACCAGCTTTTAAGATTATGAAATCATTCCAAGGCATTGAGTTGTCCTGCCACGTGTGCTCACTGATGATGCTCCTACATCATACTCCCCTGGACAAAAAATCATCGACTCCTGTCCATGAGCTCCTGCACCAACTTTCCATGTTTCTGGATATTAGCTTTATTTTACAAACTGGCATCTTCTATTGGGTGTCCCTTCCACTTGATCAAATATTCAAAATAGGTCTTCCTCCTGGTCGTTTTTCCAATCCTCTCATCAACGATCTTCTCCATCTATGGTTTTTCTGCTATAGGAATTTTTTTCTCCCACTGAATGTTCTCTTGATCTTCTGATCCCTCTGTGTCATCTTCCCTGTAAGGGTACAGGTCTGAAATGTTAAATGTGGGTGATATGCCCACATCATTTGGAAGCTCAATCTCATAGGTGTTTGCATCAAACTTCCTTAAGATATTACATGGCCCTATCTTCTTCATCTTTAACTTGTTATATGTTCCCCTAGGGAACCTTTCTTTCCTAAGATGTGCTAGAACCTGATATCCTACTTCAAATTGAAGTTCCCTGCGATGTTGATAAACTCTGTGCTTGTACTCTTGGCTAGAGCTCTGCAACTCTCCTCTGATCTGGCTATGGAGCTTCTGCATTTCTACAGCAAAATCTTCTACTCCAGCGCTTTTGATCTCACTCTATTCCAAGTCTCTCAACTCAGATACTCCCCTTGGTTTCATTCCATACAATATTTGGAATGGGATCTTTCCAATGCTCCTATTTGGTTATTCATTGTATTCAAATTATGCTTGTGGCAGAATCTGATCCCACTGATTATGATGCTCAATGACTAGACTCCTCAATAATTTTCCCAAACTTTTGTTTACAACCTCATTCTATCCATCTGTATGAGGGCGATAAGCTGAGATGAAGGAAAAATCTGTCCCCAACTTATTCCACAGTGTTCTCCAGAAATGACCAACAAATTTAGTGTCTCTGTCTGAGACAATGCTCCTAGGTAGTCCATGAAGTCTCACAACTTCCTTGAAAAACAAATTTGCAACATGTGTTGCATCACTAGTCTTCTAGCATGGGATAAAGTGTGCCATATTTGAAATTCTATCCACCACCACAAATATGGAATCACATCCTCTTTGCGTTCTTGGCTATCCCAACACAAAATCCATGCTTATTGCATTCCAAGGCCTCTCTGGTATTGGCAATGGTTGATACAATCCAGTGTTCTGTCTTTTACCCTTTGCATGTTGGTAGATTCTACATCTGTTCACAAATTTTACCACTTTTGTTATCATACCTGGCCAATAGTATGAACTTCTCAACTGTGCAAATGTTTTATCATGGCCGAAATGTCCAGCCAATCCTCCACTATGCTTTTCCTTCAAAAGGTTATCCCTGATTGATCATTTTGGTATGCACAATTGATCGACCTTGAACAACAATCCCTCTTGAATCATATACTTTGTCCACTTGCTCCTGTCTCTCAGCACAGGATTTTCACATGCTTCATATGCTTCCTTGAAATCTGGATCATCACAATACATATCCTTTAGGTGTTTAAACCCCAAGGTCTTCACCTGAAACTCCTGCAGAATCAAACATCTCCTGCTTAGTGCATCAACAACTTTGTTAGCATTCCTAGCAATATGTTTTATGACAAAAGTAAAATTTTGCATAGACTCAATCCACTTTGCATGCCTTTGATTCAATTTTTCCTGTTTGGTTATGAATTGTAAATCTTGGTTGTCGCTATACAAGACAAATTCCTGTGGAACAAAGTAGTGCCTCCATTTCTTCAGGGCTTTAATTATTGCATAAAACTCCTTATCATATGTGGAGTATTTTCTCTTAGTCTCATTTAGCTTCTCACTGAAATAGGCAATAGGCCCATTATCTCGGCTCAAAACTACTCCAATTGCAACTCCACTTGCATCACATCTCACTTGAAATGTCTTTCCAAAATTTGGTAAGACCAGAATTGGTTGTTCTGTTATTTTATCCTTCAGTATATTGAAGCTCCTCTCGGCCTCCTCTGTCCATTTAAAATACTTGTGCCTCTTCTTCATGATATCCATCATTGGTGCACAAATCCCACTGAAATCTCTGATGAACTTCCTATAGAAACTTGCTAATCCATGGAATCTTCTTACCTCAAACATACTCCTTGGTGATGACCATTCTTTGATTGCTTTCACCTTCTCTAGATCCATCTTCAGTTCATTTGAAGAGATCAGAAAACCCAAGTAAATGAGCTCTGTCTTCATAAAAGAGGACTTCTTCATGTTTATCAACAACTTCTCATGTTGTAGTCTCCTCATCACTAGTGCCAGGTGTCTCAAATGATCCTCTTTAGTCCTACTAAAGACCATTATATCATCTAAATATACAACCACGAACTTGCCAATGAAATATTTCAGTATTTCATTCATCAACCTCATAAAAGTACTTGGGGCATTTGTTAAGCCAAATGGCATAACAATCCACTCATACAAACCTTCATTGGTCTTAAAGGTTGTCTTCCACTCATCACCTTCTCTCATTTATATTTGGTGATATCCATTTTTCAAATCTATCTTACAAAAGAAATTTTATCCACTTAAACAATCCATTAAATCATCCATTCTTGGAAAAGGAAATATATACCTGATGGTGATCTTGTTAATGGCTCTTGAGTCTGTACACATTCTCCATCCTCCATATTTCTTTGGACTCAACATAGTTGGCACTGTGCATGGACTCAAGCTCTCTCTGACCAAACTCTTGTCTAACAATTCCTGGACTTGGTTCTTTACCTCCTCATTCTCTCGAGGTGTCAATCTGTATGTTGATTTGTTTGGCAGACTTGCTCCTGGTATCATATCAATATGATGGTCGATACTTCTGATGGGTGGCAATGAGTTAGGCAGCTCATCCACCACTATGTCAGCAAAATTATCCAACAATTCTTGAATTTCTTCAGGTAAATCATCCATCGAAGTACTTGTAAGGATAACTTTGGGTTTCCTCACCACATCAAACTGCATATCCTATTCTTTCTTGACTTCTTTCAGGAGTTCCTTCCCGCTCATGAGAATTATGCTTGTGCTAGCTTCCTCTTTCACTTTCTTCTCTTCTATTAGCAGCAACATGTGTGTCCTACCATTCTTCTCCAAGGTGTATGTATTCTTCCTCCCATCATGAATGACATTCCTGTCAAACTGCCATGGTCTTCCCAACAAGATATGACATACATCCATGGGAATTACATCACATAGAATTTAATTTCTATATCCTCCTATCTTAAATTCAACAAGGCATTGTTTAGTAACCATTACCTGGTGTCCTTTCTGCAACCATGCGACTTTGTATGGATTCAAATGTGCAGTTTTCTCCAGCTCCAATTTCTCCACCATCTTTATGGATATTAAGTTATCAGTTCTCCCACTTTCAATTATCACCTTGCATACTCTGTCTTTAGTCTTGCAAAATGTCTTGAATAGATCATTCCTTTGCACTGGCTTTTCAAATTCTACCTCTGGTTTTAAGAGAACCTTTCTCAACATCAAGGATGTTCCATCCTCTGCTCCTTCTTCTTCAACGTTCCTTCTCTCTGCTTCTGAAATGTGAGCTTCACCTCCTCCTTCTTTCTTTTTCTCGAAACATTCCCAAGACATGTGCCCTGTCTTTCCATAGGCATAGCACCTTACTTCTCCTTCTCTACTTCTTCCTCTTCCTATAAAATAACTTCTTCCACCACCATGTCTTCCTCGGGAACTTCCTCCTCTTTCCGAGTGACTGTGTGGTTTCTCAGTCTCGTCTTTGGATTTATGTGCCTTGTCATGGGAAACTCCCTTGCCTTTGTTCGGGGTCGGGCTCCTACCTCTGCCTCGTTGGATTTGTTTTCTGGCCAACTTCTCCTATGCCTTTAGTGCAAACTAATAAGCATCCTCCACTATCCTCACTGACATCATGTTGATCTCATCCTGGATTTCATACCTTAGGCCATTTATATACCTGGAAACATTTTCTTCATCTTTCTCTCTTTGTCCAGTTCTGATGTTCATCTTGTAGAACTCCTCTGTGTACTCTTTAACTGTCATACCCTTCTGTCTCAAGTTCTGTAGCTTCCTGAACATATTGATCTAATAATCTTTGGGAATGAATTTAGCCTTCATCTTTGCTACCATTCTGTCCCAATTCTTTATCTTTTGTTTGCCCTTGCTTCTCCTCTCAGCCTGCAGTTCATCCTACCATAGTGTTTCATGTACTTTTATCCTGGTGACAACATCTCTCACCCTTTTCTCCTCATCGACATCTTCATAGTTGAAATATTTGTCCATGGATCTTATCCAATCCAGCAGCTCTTCAACATCAAAATTGCCTTCATACATTGGGACCTCTATCTTGGCTCTAGATCCCAATCTAACAACTGCTCTCAGCAAGCGTTCTTCGACAACATTTTCCCCTGCAGCTTCCTCGACTTCTACTTATTCACTCTCTGCATCACTGATATCTCCAGCATATGGTGCCCTCCTCTGCGCTGCTTCCATCACCTTTAATCTTGCACGAAGCTCTTGCATTTCTCTTTCTACAACACGATTGGCTAAAGGTGGCTCCACTCGTCTCCTCGGTGGCATTGTGTTGATTGTCTCTCACACATAGAGTACACCTTCGATCTCCTTTGTCTCCTCTCCTTTGCCTATTGTCTACAAGAAAAAATTTGGCTCTGATACCACTTGATGCAGACCCCCTTCTCCCCTAAGGGTTACGTGACCTCTCGGTCAAGGATCTTCAATTCCGAGCTGAATTGGCTCTCTGAGACCTTAATGGTCTCACTTACGAATTAACACATGCCCTTTTTGTCCTCTGGTGCAAGTTCTATGGCACTCGCGACCTCTTTCTTTACGTTGTTGAACTCATAGGTTTCAGGTGCAGGCTCCTCTCCCGTTAGCCCCTTCTCGCATGTGACCTCAGGCTATGTCCCTACGTAAACACATGATTGCAGGAATGCCCAAGAGTGGTTTGGGATCAACCCTCTTTTCTCCCCGCAATTTACCTCCAACTGCCACGTACCCCTTTTCCAATATCGTGGTTTCGATTTTGGCCCGCCCTCGAAAAATTAACATCTGAGCACTTTCAAGCCCCGTAATCAAGCATGACCTTCGATCTTACGATCTTGACGATGCCTCCGAACTGACGGTTTAGATATGCCCCTTTCGAACCTGCGAATCAGATCTGACCTCTTTCAAATCAACAGACGAGATTGATTTCGCCTTTCGAGCTTCGGGAGTTTCAATTCTCAAACCTTGTTTTCTCCACAATGCTTCCATCGGGAGCTCACGATCTATTGACACGTGTCTCTTGTAGATCAATGGCTATGATTTCTTCAGGTCTTTGGGCTTCGGAAGACTCAACCCTCAACTTTCACCTTCCTTTGGAGTGTGTGGATTTTTGCCGCGTGTCTTGTCGAATCAGACGATTGAGATTCACTTCGAGTCTCTGGATCTCCGGGCTTCAATACTTTCAACTCCCCACTGAAACTCTCAAAGTGATTCCTCTAGAGCTCACAATTCATCGCCACATGTCCCCCTTGATCCGACGATCACTATCCACTTTAGCTCTTCAGGCTTCAGGAGTTTCAACCTCCTATGCACTCATTCCTCCCAGAGTGATTTCCCCTGAAGATGACGGATTCCCGCCATGTGTCCTCCGCAACAGATGGTTGCAATCTACTTCATCCTTCGGGACTTCGGGAGTTTATCACCCTCCGCACTTCGAATCCTCCGAACTAACCTTTCCCAGAGTCTCATATCTGTCAACATGTATCTCCTAGTAACCAATAGCCTGGATCTACTCTGGCCTTCGACAACTTCGCTTTCTCCTTATCCACAAAACTTCTAAAGTACTTTTCTTCAGAGATATGGATCTTCCACCACCTACCCCTCTTGACGATGGATGGTCCCTGGCCTCTTCGGGACTCCGGCGAATCCTGGCTCCTATATGCATGCAGAGACTTAAATCTCATGTGCTTTACCCAGATCCAACGGTCTGGAATGATCCCACTCCCTCCTGGATGGATCTTAGCCGATGACTTGTGAAATATTCATAACTTTCCTCCCTTTGAAGATTCCTCCCACTATCTCTATTGATATTTCTCCCTCCTTCTGCTTCTTTAACTCTTTAAAGAGTTTCTTCAACACTTAGTTGAATTTCTGGTCTGTGCACTCCTTGCAACAAATTATTATGCAAGAGTTGGGTTCTTGCGATCGACTACGCATGCCTTGCAACAATCACTTTGCACTCCTTGCAAAGGCAAAGTTCGCGCTATCTCTTTTGAGATTCTGATTCAAAACAGACTCTGTCAACCCACGCCTTGCGGACTGTGTGCACACCTTGCATGGACTCAACAATTAGAAACCCTTATACAAACATTTCATAGTTTCATATACCCAACAACACAACTCATTCATGAAACAAAATAACAAGGAATTTGTAAACAGTAGTAACACCATGCATTTGAATCAATTTTCCTATGTTATATTCATTCCAAAAGTAAAACAATGGCTACAACTATGATCAAACAACAACTAAAAATTCAGTATTTTCCTACTAACTCGCAACATCCTAATTTGGGCGTACAAAACCTCTATTTATCTCTGAGGGTTCTTAGGGTTCCCCCCGAATACTCGTCTACTCAAAAACAAAACCTAACTACTACCTTAGTTCAGTTATATTTAATACTAGGAGTGAAAACTCCCAGATCACTTGTGATCATTCAACTTCCAAGCGTTTGATCTTCTTCCATTTTTCAATCAGCTCCAAAAGATTCACAGTAAACACCAGTGTTTAAGATTCCAAAATTATTCCAAGGAATTGATTTATCCTACCACGCGTGCTCGTTGACGATGCTCCTGCATCATTTCACTCCTTGAATCCTCCCAGAAAAGGAGTTATAGAGAAAATGGTAGACCTTATTCAATTCTGGTTTATTCAGGAGATTGAACTTGTACAGAATTCCCCACACTCAATATTTAACATAAAATTCTGAAATCCCTACAAAGGAAACTATAGCTCGTACTCTTCCCAATGCAATTGGTCTCACTTCATTTGGATTCTCTATGAATACGTTATGACTATTTTACCTAGAACATTTTTTTATGACTAGCTTCAGGACTAGTCAAACACCCTATCTTCCACAGAGTGTATCTCCTATAGATTTTTAATGACTAAAATCAGCAAACTGAAATTCTATCAAACACTTAGCAACCTAGAGATAACTGTCTTCATAAACTTCATAAATGCAAAAACCCACATTTAGAAATTTCCATAAGCAGAAATACACATTGTTAAGCAAAAATATGCAGCGCAAAAACACAGTGGACAACAACCCAATAACACTCAGAAATTTAGGCAAATGCCAGGAAAAACCCCAATGTGGGGAAACCCAACGCGAGAGAGAGAGAGAGAGAGAGAGAGAGAGAGAGAGAGAGATCTTATTATTATGCTTCAAGAAAGTACATATCAGCAACAAAACAACATTTCTAGCAAAGGAAAATACCTCATAGCACCAAATCTGTCCCACAAAAATCTGCCTCATTTTCCATGCCAAAAC
>ML823944.1:14324-37463 GCA_009831015.1 Picea engelmannii
AACATGATAGACATTGTTTATGTCTTTCTTGACATTTTGTTTAGTAAGAATAGGAACAGTTCCTTTTCCTTGAACCTTGACTAAGTAATCATTTCCAAGTGTAATATCATATGAGATTGAAGAATCAATGCATGAAAGTAATTCTTTGTTACCTGTCATGTGATTGTTGCATCCACTATCCAACAACCAGAGATCTTTAGGTTGTTGTTCAGTGTTGTGACACGAAAGAAACATACCTCTTGATTTTTCTCCCATGTGATTTGACACATGTGCTCTGCCTGAGAGTTGATCTGCTTGCTTCTTTTTGCATTCAGATTCATAGTGCCCATACTTTTTGCAGTAATAGCATTGAATTCTTGATTTCTCATTTGATCTTCTCCCTCTGCCTCTTTGAGGCTAGAAATTCTGATGTTGATTTTGTTGTTGTTGTCTTTGACCTTGGAAATTTTGATTCGGATACTGTTGTCTATTGCCTCCACTGGAGTGAGGGTTACTATGATTGCTCCCTCTTCCTTTGTGACCTCTGCTTCTTCCTCTGCCTCTCCCTCTGCTAAAGGAGAATTGAGTTTTGAAAGCATTGGAGATTGACTCATCTGTGAGATGCAGTCTGGTCTCATGTGTCACCAGAGAACCAATTAGTTCATCTGTTGAAAAACATGGCAGATCCTTGGATTCAAGGATTGCTATTACAACCATTTCAAATTTCTTGGGTAAAATTCTGAGGACTTTCTCAACAATGTGTTGATCAGTGATGGTTTCACCAATCAATCTGATCTGGTTCACGATGCCCATGACTCTGGTTATGAACTGATCCACATTTTCGGACTCTGTCATCCTTAGAGTCTCGAATTACATCCTCAAGGTCTGCAATTTAACTGTTTTGACCCTGTCATTTCCTTGATAACAAGATTTAAGGATGTCCCAGGCTTGTTTTGAAGTACTAGCACCTGTGATTTTTGAGAAAATTGAGTCATCCACAGAATTTTGAATCCAAAATTTAGCTTTATTTTATTTGTTCCTCTGTGTTGCCTGAGCAATTCTCTGTGGATTTGTCATAGCAGAAAGGGCTGCTGGATCTGGTTCCACATATCTAAGATCCATTGGATCCCAGCACTCTTGTGCTTGCAAGAAGGATCTCATCCGAAGAGACCAAAAGTCGTAGTTCTTTCCAAGAAGAATCGGACCCTGAGTTGGTCCTAAATTGCTAGACGTCTCCATATTTTTTTTTAAATTTGAACAAAACAGAAAAAACATTTCTTACTTACCTATCTCCTGCATGTAATTTGCAATGACTTCAGAACTCTGCGTTCAAGATTTCACGAGTTTTTGGCTTCGCGAGATTTGACCTCGGGACTTCATTAGACAAGTCCTCTGAATTCTTGTCTCTCCAGCTTCCGATCGTCGAAACCCCAATCAACGGTCCAGATCTTCCTGTGATCTGATGGTTCAGATCCCTTCAGGATTTCACGATTCGTTATTTCGCGAGTTTAGAACTCTTGTCCCAGAGTTTCCCAAACCGCGAACTCCGAAATGTCGATTTTCCGAAGCGATGTTAACTTCAGTTAGACCCTTGGGCTATACCTATGGTCCACATGACCTCTCCTGATATGACTGCGGTCCCTTTCGGGGTTTCACGACTCAAACGCGCGATCTCTTGGTCTCTCGACTCCCGAAAAACTGATTCTTGAAATGTTGATGACCTTTCCTTGCTGTACTTTCCCCGAGGAAGTAGATTGTTGCCACGTGTCCCCTCAAGATGGACGGTCCTGGTCGTTTCACGATTTCACGATTTGCGACACCTGATGACAGAAATCCTCTGTCAACTTGAAACCCCGGTAGCCGAAATGTCGACAATTTCCTCGATCTCCGCCACATGTCTAAACGAGTGGATGGCTGTGATCTTTTCGGGATTTCGGGACTTTCACCGTGGAGTGTCCTGACCTTTCGTCAACAAGACCTCTGATATCCCGAATTCCAAAATGCCAAAATGTGAATGGCACTTGGATCTGCTGCCACCTGTCCTCTGAGATGGACGGCTCACAATCCTCTCGGGATTTCGCGATTTGTGATGTCGGGATTTCACGTATCGCGGTTTATGAGAGCAGTCTCCTTCGCTCGTCCAACTCCCGATTCCCAATTTTGCGATTGGATCAGATCGACGGCTCACGATCTATCTCAATCCAACGGTCCAGAATAACTCGTGATTTTGCGATTCGCAAATTATCACGACAGTCTTCTGACCTTTACACCTTGCAAGTCAGCGAAATGCCGAGATCTCACCACGTGTTTCTTGATGGACGGTCCAAATGATTTTGTGACTTCACAAGTTGAATTTCTCCTGTGCGCTCCAAAGGACTAAACCTCATGCACCTTCTCGCTGATCCAACGACTGTCGGTCCTCTACGCAAGATCTAACAGCTGAAATTCTTTCATCTTTTTCGCACTCTCTTCGTCCCTTCTGAAATGGTTTCCCACTCTGGATCCATTCACTGGACGAATCTTACGGCCTTAATGGCTGTTCTTTGCACATGAGATGCGTTCTTTGCTCATGTGGAAGAAATATTTGTGAATCTTTCAAAGATTTGAAAGAAATACACAGATTCTTTGAAGCTTGGCGTTATGTGTTGCAATCTTTAACAGATTTGAGCGATTTCCAAAATTCTTTAAACGATGCTGCCTTCTGCATCAATCTTTCACAAATTTGAACGAATTCTGTGAAATCTTCAACGTTTCTGCCTTCTGAAGCTCTTCTTCATGAATTCTTTGATGATTCTTGAAGATTGTACAAGAATCTTTACTATTTCTTCCTTTTCAGTCTCTGCTTCCTTCTCGTGTTTCTGCTCCTTGAAACTTTCGAGCGTAGTACGCTCTGCGACCTTGCGTGAGCTTCTTACGCTGATCTTTTAAGTGTATGACGGTCTGCTTCCTCGTGGAAGTTTCCTACGAGGATCTTTCAAGAGTATGATGGACAACTCTCCAAGCCTTGTGAAAATTCTGTGTCGAATGCTCTCAAGATCTGTGTAAGATCTACGCTATTTGAGGATTGTGTTGCTCTCCAGCCTGTATGAAGAGGCTTACTACTCAAGCTCTGATACCATGATAAATTGTGAAGCAAGAAATGCAGAGAGAAAAGAATAGAACATAAAACAGTATATTAGAATATATGAAGAAGAGTACAATGAGAAGTTAATGAAGAAGATCATGAAGAATTTGAGTATGCAAAGGGAAATAGCTGAGCTAAATAGGCTCAAGAAAAACAAGAATAGAAAGTACATATGGCCAAGACAGCTGGCAGCCTGTTGAGGTTACATTATATTTAACAATTCCAAGAACTAACTATCAATCAATCCACTTCTTGATAATCAAACCATAAGGGGAGGAGCACAATGGGTAGGGGACCATACTGAGGGAGAAGGTGAAGATGCAAAGAGATGGGTTTGTGAGAAGAAATCGAGGGAAGGATGAAGGACTTAAGAACAAAATTAGCAGAAAGGAAGTGACTATCTACAATGTGACGAGGCCCAAGGCGCTTATTATTCCAAGTGAATTTACTTCTTAGGGGAATAAATTCAATGAGGTCTCAAGGATTTATGATTTCCTCCATTCTGTCCCAATATGGGTCTCTACCGACCCCCCTCTTTCTTCATAGCTATTCCTGATTGTGTTGAAATCTATGGCAATGATATGCGTTATTCCTGATTGTGTTGAAATATATGGCAATGATACAGTTGGAAGAAATTCCCAAATCTTAAATATTCAAAATAGGATTCCAACTAGATGACTTTTCTAAAGGGATAAACCACATGTAAATATTAACAAACAAAAAATTTGTTTTCATGGACAAATTTAAATTTAATTAAAATCCAATGATGAGTTTGGAGAGAAAAGACCAGACAAACCTCACTCATCTTCTAGAGAGTGAAGAGACCTCATGAGGCACCCTTGAAATCTTCTACAATAAACTCCAAGTGTTTCATCAATCCAAGCATTATTTTCCTAATGTCTTTTTCTTTCATTTTGGTCTCCCACGGTAGGAATAAGATCCCGAGCAACCGAATATTTTGGGGCGACCCCCACAATTCCAAGAAACTATAATCATTATTTAGGTGGATTGTGAGAAGAACCCCCTTCACTCCTTCATGAGATTTTTAGCATCTTACAAGACCTCAACATGTTGGGAAGGGTGTTGGACACACAAAATAAATAAACTTGAGTGCACATATATTATTAAATATATGATACAGATATATACATTGATGTGACCCTTTGGTTCGTCTTCCAAGGGTCTTTTGGACTCCAATGACTCTTCATACTACTTTTAGTTTCATCGATAACCCTAATGGATTATGTTTCCAACATCCCCCCCTTAATCAGAAGGGGTGTATATGAGTCCAAGGTGAGAGCTGATATCTAAAGTGGGCAGTTGAAATCTAGAAGTGTACACTACTCATGGCCAATTGTTCTCTTTGAATTTAGTGATTTGGGGAGTTCTCTTTGAATTTAGTGATTTGGGGATGACCACAAACCAAATGGCTAGCAGAAGCTATTGTCTTCTACTAAATCATGAAGGTGGTGGTTTAAGGAAGATCACAAACCAATCTGGTGGTTTAAGGATGACCACAAACTTTGAAACTAGGGATGATTTTAGGGGCTAAATTTAGCTCATGGGCTAATTTTCCATTGTTTTTCCAAAAACGAGATTAGCTATTTTAAAAATGATTAGCCCAAATTCTATAGGATAAAATTATTTTACCTTAAAAATTGCCAACATTTTATAAAAACTATATAAAATCCTTAGAAATTTGAATATTTTTACAAAAATATCGCCAAACATTTATAGTTGACATATGAAGGATAGGTTTCTACATTTAAAAATAAATTTCCATCCTTAAAATCATCCCTGTTTGAAACCCTCCTCTATGCTCAATGGTTCCTGTAACATTTCCTAAGTTAGCTAGAAGCTGACAGTAGATGTCTTCTTCTAATTAAAGGTTCTCTCGAATGCTAGCTTAAAGATGACCATAAAGTGTTTTGTGGTAGAATTTGAATGTCTTCTACCAAGTGGAGGTTTAAGGGAAACCACAAACTGTGTCTACTAAGTGGTGATTTAAGGAGAATAAAAAACCTATCATGCTCTCTTGTCACACTCCTTGTTGTTACTTGATTGATAAGACTTCGAAACTGGAAGCATGCCTATCAATCACTAATGTTGTTCCCCCCTATCAAGGACAAAGTGAGAAGACCAAAATATGTCCACTGCAAGATGTGTCAATACATGAGAGTGTGTCTTCTTGACTATTGATGACCATCGCCAAGAAGGAATCCACCCATAGTGGTTCTTTATTCTTGCAGTGGTCTTGCTTTTGAAATACTTATTTTCAATGAAGATCGAAACACTGATCTTCAATGTGGCCAACTCTCTAACAATGTTGGCATATCAAAATCTTCTTGAATTGGAGCAGGTCAATGTGAACTATCTTGAAGCAATCTAGCACTCTGAAAAACTGGATCAGTTTGGTGTAATCTTGATTATGAAAGGTGACATCCTTTTCATATCCGATTCTATGCTTGTTCTCCCTGATTTCTTCCCAAGGTATGATGATCAATTTGGAGGGGAAGCTGAAATTTTGGAGTTGTTTGACTGAGTGGTTACTTCACTGTTGATCTGAATAGATATCAACATCTTCTTTGTCTTCGAAAGGAAAGTTTTGAACAATGACTAGTTCAGAATGTTGTCAAGTGCATCGTGAAGAAGTCGAGTTTGAGTTTGCAGTAGTGGTGCTTTGGATTGCGAAACTTGCAAGCATGTTACAACGGATTGCAAATTTGTTTTGTCAAGTATGACTGTATTATGAGAGAGAGGAGAGGATTAGACTGTAAAGTAACTCTTAACACTTCCTCAATTCAAGTCATTTTAAAAACACAATTAGACGAGACGTGAGGGTTTATTGCAACTCCACCCAAACTTGATTCTCGAGATGAACTGATCTTCAAGGTCCAAAATGCAGAAGCAAACTTATGCAAGTATAAGTGATTCTCGATAATGTGTCGTCGATGCTTTAAGTCTTCTGTCGGTCTCTAAGAGGTCTGACAGTCAGAAGAGGCCAAGAGGTGGTGAAGCGACACAACATAATCGTTTATGGCCGGGACTGATTAATACAACCATAATCAATAATCATCTTCTTATCTAAAATGAGAAGTTTCAGACTGGGTGGGGTCACAGACACCCTTCCACGATCATTTTGGAAGACACTTTTGGATGATGCTGAATGAATCTGAGGTTGAAATAACTTGTTGCGGGTAGTCTATTGTTCCAACAAGAAATCCAAGGGTGATATAACGACCGTGAGTGATGCTAACTCTGTGCGTAAGCTTAACACGAAGATCTATGAATGATTAGCCATTAATGGGACAATCTTAGTTGCATCAGAACCTCACGCCATCGGTGGAAAATATCGATTTGTATCCAAGGGAACTCGAGCTCACGATGGCTTCACTCGGATCGACGTCGCCTTGCAACCTTTCTCGAATTCTAGAATCAGATGCTAACGGTCTTTCTCAGAAATTTCAGGGAATGCCAACGGTCATCTTCAAAGGCATCTATAACTTCCAGAAATCGTGCAATATTTCAGACTTGCCTCTTTTTCTCTTTCAAGATAAGAGCGACAATGCTATTATCGCTCTCAAATCCATGGGCAGCGAGCTGGCCGAGAGTGGATAGAACCCATGCTCCGTTAACAAACACCAAGTGTTGTGGTCGTGGGTGAATAAGATAAGAGATCTGGATGCAGAAACAACTCGATCTAACCCTAATTTCGTGTCACGCTTCCGCCTATAGAGAAGGAGATCACCACGTGAGTGTTTAAGCCGGAATCCACCAGTAAAGGCGACAGGAAATGGACCCAATAAAATCGAGCCGCAGGTTTCTAGGTCAAAAAACGGGCCGCAATGCCTCGGATTCTGAAGTTCAGATGCCTCGGATTCTGAGTATGGCGATTGTGATAAAAAGGCATCAAAGATAGCTGGCGGCGGTAATAAACTCGATATCGTCCTTATCCACGTCCTTAACAACCACGATCTTCACCTTCGACAAATAATGCAACGAAAGATCGGCCACGACATCGCTCAAAATACTCTTCTGAATCAAAAACACATTCCAGCCAGTGGCCTTGATTTAATTATCGCGAGAATATGATTGAAACAGTCACCGTTCTATAGAACCCAAGAAAGGCTAACCCTATCCATTAGATTTCTTCAACGGGTGTTATGCTTTTGACTGAAATAAATACCAGTAAGGTCGCGATACAAGTGAGCGACAATGCAGAAGAGGGCACTGTTAGATAGTCGACGGATTTAGGGTTGCGCGAGTGAGGTGCAGCGACCAACGAAGAGGACGTAGTGTTTGCAAGTATTGCCTGAAACTAGGGTTCACTACAACCCACGAATTAAGTGTTGTAATGTTCGCGCGGGAAATATCAGCTTAGGGTTCTGAAACGTATGGTAAAAAACGAACCGATCAGAGTACCCGAGGACAGACCAGCAAAAGCTTTTTTTTTCGGGTTTTGTAGATGGACGCTTATGTGCGTGAAAGGAAAAACAACCAGGAAATATACGGATGCGTTTCTACACGAATAAACAGACCAGTAGATAGAATAAAATGTAGATTGGCAGGTAGGCGAACAAAGAGACGTTTTTACAGACTTGAATGAAAATGTAGATTGGCAGGTAGGCGAACAAGGAGACGTTTTTATAGACTTGAATGAAAACGCCCATGGGAGTAAGGACTCAACTATTTGCAAAGCAAATGGACGCATACACTGAAAGGCACGCAAACACTCAATTCTGATACCACTGTTGGATACACAAAATAGATAAACGTGAGTGCTCATATATTATTGAAAGGCACGCAAACACTCAACTCTGATACCACTGTTGGATACACAAAATAGATAAACGTGAGTGTATATATATATATATAACCCTTTGATTCCTTTTCCAAGGGTTTCTTGGATTCCAATGACCTATCACATTCCATGTCTCATAGGTAACCTTAATGGATTAAGTTTCCAACCCCTCTTTCTTCAGAGCTATTCCTGATTGTGAATCTCTAGCAATGATACAGTTGGAAGAAAGGCCTGAATCCTAAAGATTCAAAATAGGGTTCAACAAGACTACTTTCCTAAAGGGATAAACAACAAATAAATATTAAGAACCACAAAAAAATTGTTTTCATGGACATATTTAAATTTAATTAAAATCCAATGATGAGTTTGGAGAGAAAAGACCAAAAAAACCTCACTCGTGTTCCAAAGGGTGAAGACACCTCCTAGGCACCTTGACATCTTCTACAATAAACTCCAAGTGTTTAATCAATCCAAGCACTATTTCCCTAATGTCTTCTGCTTTCATTTTGGTCTCCTAGGGCTGAAGAATAAACTACTTCTCATTACGAATATATTTTGGGGTGCTGCCTAGACCCTCACAATTCCAAGAGACTATAATTATTATTTAGGTGGGTTGTGAGAAGAACCCCTTGCATTGCTCCCTGGGATTTTTAGCATCTTAGAAGACCTCAACATATTGGGGAGGGTTTTCTATGAACCTAGCAAAATGCATTTATTTTCTTGTTCCCCTAAAAATCCTGGCTGCCTTGGCAAAATTTCCTCATAAGCTCTGTCATCTTGTTTCTGTATTAGAATCTTTGGCTGTGTGATCTGAAAAAGGTTACCTCAATATATTTGTTGTTTTCTACTTATTCTAGGCCCAATTCAATGGAGGCCTCTTTCTCAAGCAATGGAATGTATAAAATAACCTTCTTCTCTTCTCTTGATTTAAAAATTACCCCATTTTTTTGCCGAGGGTGACCGGAAGAAGGGGCTGAATCCAAAGCAAAAACCATAGATGAAGGTTCCTCTTCATTATCTAACATGTGCGAGAAAAATTCAAAACTATTTTTTAGGCAATTCCAACTTAGGGTTACCAAAAGTTTTGGGGTTAACCTGGTCAAATTTCTTCTACACAAAACACCACTACTCCTCAAGCCCACTAACACTCTTCAAGACTGAGTGAGAATGTATTTCATACAATTTTTCGTGAAGTGGTCATATTTCTGACAAAACTTACATTTAAAGGGGAGTTGTGCACATGTTACCAATTATCTATCAAGATTAACACATATTTGGGAATGTCTTTTTCTAGGTCCACCTTAACATAGATTCAAGTACATGAGAACATATTTTCTTTACACTCCAAAAATGAAAGGGTCATTTTTCTAGACTAAAATCAGGTGTCCACTTATTCAAATACATCCCTCTTACTCCAAAAAAGTAAGGGCCACTATGTAAAATAAGATCTCTCTTCCTTCTTTTTAAAGAGAATGGTATAAAATCCTCTCCTATAGAAAAAGTGGCTTAAGGAGCCTTTGATGATAGGGACAATTTTTTTTAGCCATATTGTAACATATAACATATTTTTGGAGAGGACCAAATTCTTGTAAATTGATCAAACCATGAGTGACAAATTTAGACCATGAACTATGAGGGCCAAAGCCTTCTTCCCAATGGAGGGGGAAAGATTAATTTTTGGCATCTCGTCGAGCTTCTTGACAAAATACGAGGGTTGAGCCTTTGATTGTTTTACATAAATGGTGAGCATTGCATGAAAGGACCGAGCATCAACATCAAGAGGGGAAAATACATCCCCCATAGAACCATCCATCTTATCCGGAACTAGAGTAGATATAGGGTTTACTTGCACTGAGTTACTTCATATATGTTTTTTTGCTTAAATTTTGAAATTGCATTTTCACCATTATTAGCCATTCTTTATGGACATAATTTAACCAATTTTCTACCATGAAAGATAGTGAAAAGAGGGGCCCTTCCTCTTCATAATATTGAGAGAGAGCATCTACTACCACATTCTCCTTGCCCTTCATATAAATGATATTATAGTCATACCCTAACATTTTGGTGACATATTTTTGTTTCTCTGGGGTGTTGGGAATTTGTTATATTCTTTGCATGGTTATGTTCACATGATGTTTGTATGTGTTGGCTAGGCTTCCTTTCCTAGGGATTTCCCCCAAAAAAAATTGGGGGGTTGTTTTTGCTCTGGTTTTGGCCTATTTTGTGTTTCAACCAATGTTTTTTTGGACCTTTGTAATCTAATCCCAATTAAGGGATTAGGGTTGTAATCTAATCCAGGTTAACAAATTATGTTTTTGGATACAGTGGAATACCTAAATAGTGTATTATGTATAGTCAAGTTAATACAATGAAGAAGAGAAGGTGCAACTCTATGTTTTGTTAGTTTTCTCAGTTAAGGGTTTCCAGGGTAAATCTTTGTGTACTATGTGTATGCCATTGATGTTATTTCTATTTTGTTTAAGAATATATATGCATTGTTTCACTTAAAAAGTTTAAAACTTATAGGGGGGAGAAATCCTTTGCTCTAAAAATTATTTCAGGGTGCGATAATCTATTTTAATTTGGAAATGTTACCCAAATAGGTATGGATGCCAAATATGGACAACATGTAATATGACCATTATCTCCTTTTAACAAGTGGATTTTCCCAAGTTCCTCTCAAAGAGTTGTTTTATAGTAAAATCCAATTGCCATCTCTCTTGCATGAGTACTACTTTGATTCCTTTATTAGAGGTATCACACTCTAAGACAAAGGTTTTAGTTAATTCAGGGTATTGGGGTTGTACACATTACTTTATTCAAGTATTGGAAGTCGAGTTCTACGCCATCATTCCAAATGAAAACATTTTTTTAGCCAGGTTGTGAGGGGAGTTACAATATTACCATAGTTCCTTAGGGACTTCCTATAATAACGAGTGAGACCAAGAAAACCTCTTAAACTATTAAGAGTTTTGGGGTGAGTCTAATCCTTCATTAATTCAATTTTCTTAGGATCCACATGCACACCATAATGACTAACAATATGGCCCAAATATTCCACTTCAAAGACACAAAAGGCACATTTGGATCACTTAAGAAAGTGTTGATGGCAAACAAGTAGTTGTAAAACCTAATCCACATGGATGACATATGCTTGTCAAGTTTTTCTATAGATTAAGATGTCATAAAAAAGACAAGGAAATAATAACACAAAAAGGGTTTAAATATTTTGTTCAAGAGGATTTGGAAGGTGGATGGTGCATTACAAAGGCAAAAGGGAATCACCAAGAACTCATAATGGCGTTCATGAGTGTGAAAAGTAGATTTTAGGAATATTCATTTCTTTTATGTGAATTTGGTGATAGCTCGAGAAAATATCGAGTTTGGTGAATAATTGAGTTTGGTGAATAATTTAGAACCCTTGAGTTCATCCAAAGGATCATCAGTTATTGGAATGAGAAATCTTATCCTTGATTATCAGATTGTTCAAAGCTCATAAGTCAAAACACATGCACAAATTGCCTTCTTTCTTGATTCTTGATGACCATGATGACTAGTGACAAATAAGGGATGGTACTAGGGTGATTGAAACTATCAACAAAGCAACTCCTAGACTATATTTTATATTTCATTTTTTTGGGAAATGGATGGAAATATGTAACATACCCAACCACCAATGCTACTTCAAATTGCACTTCAAGAACTAATTTTGAATTATGATAACAATTAATTAATAAAGAAGCATGAAAGAAATGAATAACCACACATGCAATAATCAATATTCATGCTAGACTTAAAAATGATGCTTAATCATGCCATGCACAAGAACAACCAACAATAAAGCACATTAAAATTACATATCTTAGAGATAATAATTAATACACAATGGGAATAAATATTGATGACCTCCTGAGCTGTTATTCCCACAGGTGAAAAATTATTAGTTAATTCTACTGCAAATATAGACTTGTGCTACTTCTAAATCTGATGCACGGGCCCAAATTTCCTCCTTTAAAAGAGATCAAAATTATCTCTATTTATGTGGATTTAGCTTTTGCTACAAGAAGCTCTCGTTTCAGTCTCAGATCCTTCCTTAACAAAGTTTCAATACTCTCTGTTATCACACTATCTATTAGCACTCAAGACCAGGCACTCATTTTCTTAAGCACTATAAATTTGCGCTTAAGATCCAATCACCAACTCCTTTCTCTCATCTAGTGACTTTGCACCATGACCATGGTTGAACTCGTCGGGGCTTAATACATATTTCACTCTTCGACATTGATCGTCATAGAATGGACGATCCTGAGAGTGTTGAATAATAGTCCAATAACTAGAGGAACTACGACAAGATAACAACGATAAACGAATGGGATCTATTTGTAGTGGACTAGATCACTGATTATCAGAGTGACAGGTTGTTGGATAGGTAGTTCAATAAACTAATTTTTGAAGGCATGCGTAAAAGTAGGAATGACATCAGTTAGGCATGAAAAATAAGATAGATGTGCAAAAGCAGGAAGACCAACATTAATCGAGAATGTAAGAGTAGCATGCAGGTGCAAAGGCAGGAAAAGCATGCCCCAACAATGAGTCATCATGAGTTTTCATAGGTTTTTGGGGATAAATGAGTAGGGTTTTGAGCCTTAAATTATATCTATAATTATGTAATGGGTCGGGAAGAATAGGCTTGGTTGTTCACTGTGGGTTGGCTGTGGCTGAGAGTGGGAGAATATAATGATAATGAAAGAGATTTCGTGTCTGAAGTTTTAGGGAGGGTTTGCAGAGAGAGGCTTGCACTGCAGAGAAAAACATAATGATGGGGAAGGATATCATGATGTATCTATTGTAAGCACAGTGCACAAGCCTAAGAATATTTGCATGAAGAATAACAAATAAGCGACGTTATAGTCATTGTGGACATAGCCCAAAGATTGGGTGAACCACGCTAAATTATGTTTCTTAATGTATTTTTATGCGATTGTCCATGAATGTTCTATTTACGCATAACTAGATCTAGATGCTATTCATTAGATGATTGATGCATGGTAATGATAATTGTTACAATGAATAGTTTATGTTGTAATCTGTTTCACAATGGTGTTGCATAAATAAATTTTACTAAGTAATAAAGGGAAAAGAGACACAAAATACTGTGCATAGGGTAGATAAGTAGGAATGAATAAGATGCTATCTTCATGTCCCCTCCTCTCTGCAGAAACTTGGTTCCTACAGCCCTAACAAATACCTCAGGTGAGACTTCACTTGCATACAAGTGATTCCGAAAGGGTCAGTGTCTACAAGGTTTGTTGGTAGAATAAACTGAACCTAGGGTCTTACAACCGCGTGCCAACAAACAGTTTTGTTGTCGGGACCCAAAATATGTGATTGAGGAAATTTTTTGGAGGCTAACTAAGAAAGAGATCACCGAATGCCTAGAAAGCAAGGAACGATAATTTTCTTGGAAAGAGAATAGAAACCCTCAGATAATCGATGAGCAATGGATGCAATGGTATGTGTACACAGAGCTGCATGAGATTTTCTTTGCTGAATTTCCAATTATCTTAATTGAGTGGTTTTAAAGGTTAGTGGAGAATACCAGAATATACCATACTACAACGCCAAAGAACTGGACTCATGAGTTGGTAAGAAAATTGAACTCTGTAAGTAACAAGAATTCCATCACAATTGATTTCTATTTGAACAACATATTGGGGGGTTATATTACAGAATCTGTAGTAGATTGTACCCAGTCATACAATGTCATATAGAGGGAATTCTTCAAGGGTATGCACAAAAGGTTTAAGAAATCATTGGGTACCTAGATAAATATGTTGTTGTGTGACAAGTGTGTGATGACGATGGAGTCTGGTTGCTAAGGGGTTGTTGGCATAGGGGCAGACCTAGGGTTCAACTCTAACAATGCACCAACAAAACCCTAACTACCGGCCCTTTCGAAAACACCTGCGAAGCATATGAAGTCTCACCCCGAGGTAGAGGCAGGGGGGGTTTTAGGAATCAAGTGTCTACAACCTAGCTGGGACACATATATGTGATCACAATACTTAACAAAGCACTTAAAAATTAACATTCATTCATCTTTGACCCTTATTCACATCGTAGGTAAAAACCCTAATTACAAAACAACACAGTATTTATCAAGGTCTAAGCACATCTAACCATTCAACACATAACATCAGAATAGATCCAACCTTCAATCATATTGTTAAGCATTAATCTACTACATCAGACACATCTAACATACATAAAGAGTACAACAATAAGCATAGATCACATCAATAATATATCAACCACATCGTACAAAGAAACCACAACACATGATATACGTGGTTCACCCCCAATGTAGGGCTACGTCCACCAATTCTTCTCCTCTTTTATTAGCTTCTTCCAATCTTCTTACATGCACAGAGCCATAAATCCAACTCTGCATAGGACAGGAGATCTACGCACACCTTTCCAGATCCTCCTTCCCTCAGTTAGGTACAAGCACTAATCCTTTTGTTAAGGTCCTAACCCGCACATGGGTAGATTAATGTATTCGGATGTAATAAAGGTCAATATTAATAAGACCTTTCAATAAAATAGAATTAGGCGGATGTAAGAAGACCTAATAGAAGCTTCCGCTTCTAGAAGGATCTTCCTCTAGATGCTCCTTTTTAGTATAAATAGGAGTCGAGGGTATGAGAAGCCTAGCTTGGATATTATTGTAACAGAGCGCTGCTCGATTGGAGGTTGCCCCCTCGAAGAGGCCTATGAACATTGCTATCTGAATCAAGTGCTATTTCTGTTCAAGTGCTATTTCTGTTGCTATTTCGTATATCATTTCCGTGTATTGTGAAGATTATGCTGGATATTTCACTGTTATTCTGTTATTTCTAGCATTTCGTTTCTGTTCTGCATATTTTATATATCTGGTATCTTGCACCTTTACACAATATGTGCACAAAGCACTTACAAAACACTTTCACTTAGCTCTGCAAGCCTTAACACATCTTCTTGCACATAGCTAACATTAGCACTAAGCCATCGGCCTACTAAGTCTACTTCTTACATTGCTTAGTTGTCTATTTATACATTATAAAAGGGACCTAAACATGGGTAAACCCTTGGGACGATATCCCATACCCATTACATAAAACCTAAACCCAAAAATCCCACAAAGGGGGCGAGATCCCGCGATCTTCGCTTAGCTCGGGCACTCCATCTTCGACCAGCTTGTCGATGTCCCAAAAATGGTGAAACATGACCGAGGTTCTCCAAAAATTGGTCGAGGACCAACAGGCCCCCAACACTCACTCGTGACTCATCCTGAGTCAGTCTGATCTGGGCAATTCTACTTTGAAGGCCTCGATCTTGGCTTGAGCTGTCTCGACTTGTTACTTCGCCAGAGCCTCCTACTCGGTGAACTTCTGAATGAGTGTCTCGGTGATAGGTCCTTCCAAGCGTTGTTCCATTGTGGTGACCACTTGTTCCAGCTGTGCACCTTGTCCCTCGATCTCCTAAAAAATTGTGCAGGCTTTGTCATGTACCGACTGGAGTCTCTAGGTCGCTTCCATGACTCTACTCTGGATGGCATGGACCTGCTGCTGAACTGCATGCTGTTCCTATGACCTTTTCATTTTCTCAATTGCTGAAAGAAGTTTTAGCTACGCTTACACTGTCGATGCTTGTTTCTTTGCCTCCTAGAGTTGTGCTTCTAATGTTCTTAGTTTTGGGTCCTTTGCAAAGCACTCATAGGTCTGCGCCCTTCGGTTACTAAGTTTCTTGCATTCTAACGCCAATGCCTTGACTGTTTCGACTGCGCTCCTGGTAGTTTCTTCCCTCTGATCTCGCACTTCCTGCAAAGTGCTTGACACTGCTTGCAATTCCAGTTCTGCTACTCTTGCTTGAAGTTGCTGAATGGATTTAGTGAGCTTCCCCACTTGGCTCTCAGCTATCTCTTATTCCATCGATGCCAATCCCGACACAGAGCGAAGTGATCGAGTGACTGCTTCTCTAACTCCAATCTACTCCGCAAGAAACTAATCTTTCTCTCTATGGATTTGCTCTCTGTCCTCTTCAAACTTCCCTCGGAGGTGATATTTCTCTTGCTGTGCAACCCAAATTTTCTCTAGGGCTTCCTCCTTTTCTTGCTTCAAGGCCTCTATGGCCTATTCATTTTCCTCCTGGAATCAACGAAGGCGAGCCTCTGTTGCATCTGCTAATATGCGTAATTGGGCAGGCTCATCTCCTACTTCTATACCCCTTGATGACAACGACACAGTAGACACTACACGGCTTGAATAGAGATCATGTTGTACTCCTTTGAGATCCACCTCAATCATGTCATACATTGTCTCATCTTTGGCTTTGTTCCGCTGCAAAATGTCCTCCGAGGTATCTGATACAACCACGATGATGAGGTCGATATCATTCACCATAAGTACAGTTTTTAATTGAGGTGTATTGGGTCATGACTTCCTTCACACTAAGGGTTTATTTGGAGAAACCTTTATTTTCTTTGACATCTCGGCCTCTGTATGGAGATCTTTAGGTGGTGTCACTTCGCCCTGTTCCTGCTTGTCTACTTCCCCTTCCTCTTCTTGGTTTACTTCGTCATCTCCTCCTCCTCCAGGTGACTCCGATGCAATTTCCTCTTATGCACTGTTTATTTCCTTTACCTCTTCCTTCTTATTCTTCTTCTTCTTAGCATTGCTCGGTCCATCATATTCTTCTCGGGTGCCTACAGGAATTCCGATGATATCAGGGTTTGAGAGCTCTGTCTGCTCGACTAGTACAAGGAATTTATCCAGCCACTCCTTAGTTATCTCCTTCATGACTTCATCCGTTAATTTATAGTACGACTGCAACTCCTCCTTGGTTTCATCCCTGCACGCAGTGATGTAATTGAAGTGATTGTCTGTGCGAAACTTCGCTATTGGCCTGTAAGCATGCAAGGTATTCAGAGTCATTAAGGGGAATGAATCAATGGCTCACGTGAGATGTAAGTAGCAAGTGTGGAAGAGAGCATTAGACTACCACTGCTTCACCATATCGCTCGAGTACCACAAGGTGGTGAACCTCGTGGCCAATAGTTCAGATGAATTGACTTTCAGGAAGGTCGGTCCCTCTGGCATCTCCCAAGCGACAAAGGAAACGAGGATAAAAAACCAGCTGAAGTGACACTTGTAGCCTCGGTACTACGCTTCTTGACAATCCTACTCCAATTGGTTGACGAGGTATCTCACCCAGTTCATCTGCATCCCTTCAACGCACTTTCCTACGAGGTCGACGACGAACACCATGACCCGTGTTGGCCTATTCTTCCTAACGAGATTCCCTGCTATCAGCTGACAAGCTAGGCACACTGTACCATTTTGGATGGAGGCTAACTTGTAGCCCCTCTTCCCCTTCTCTACATCACCATAGGTGTCCTTTATTCGCTGCGCCAGGGCACAATCTACAACCTTCCTTGGGTAAGAATCCCGAGGGTTCGGTCCCTACATGCTCAATCTAGTGATCTGGTGGATCAACGACGGGTCTACAGTGATGCACCTATCCAACCATAGGTACCCACCATGGAATCACGATAAGAGGATTTTAACGCACACGTTAACCTCCCGATGTCTGCCAAAGTGTGGTATCTTCATTGCATTAAGTATTATTGATCTCGCGATGTCCATGGTACACGGTTGGGGGAATATCTATGGATTCTTCCCTGTTGTCTTTGTAAATTACTTATGTGGTGTGAGCATTCCATAATTCTTACGGTCTCCTAAGTTGAAATCACTGATCTTGATTGTCAGAATCTGTCCCAACTGCGGTCCAACTGCGCATATCCCCTTTGGGAGGTACACAATGATTAGTGTATAGTTTAAATCTCTAAAGACAATGTCACGACTAACCGCGCCAGCCAGAGGTAGGATATAGTTGGGCAACAATGACGGGATGAGCTTTGCATTCGCCAGGTCATCACAGTGCTTACTTATTTTCTCTGTCGTAGTTCGGGATGACCCATATCGACGGGCAGTTGACGAGGATGCTTGCAATCCTCTTGTCGACGTGGCCTGTGCTCCTGCAGACATGACCTTCTTAGACATAAGGTCTATTAGGATCTCTTCGAAAGACTTATCTACTGTGCTAAGTTCATTCGACATGCATGCTCTAGATCAGATATCTCAGATAGGCGGACAAACACTCAAGGTAAGAAAATTGGGTGGCGAGGTTTCAATAAGAACAATGCGTTTCTAGATGTTCTGGAGCATCGTTCTAACGGTCTGGACACCTCCAACAGTCATATTGCTTCGCCATGGAAAAGTGCCAATCTACATTGTTCTGCTATTCCAGCAAGGTTCAAGTTATGCAAGCCTTCCTTCTGCGAAGTCCTCTCTAGAACCCCCTGCAATTTTTCTAGCTTTTCTTTCCTCTTACTGAGATTTCTTTCTTTCTTTCCCATGATATGTGTCTCTAGATTCATCTTTCCATTCTTGTTCTTATCTTCTCTTAGCATAGTAACTTCGCACTGCTGAGGATAGTAACTTCGCACTGCTGAGGGTCTTTCACAGGGTTCGAGGGTAATACTTCTTCTCTTACTGTTTCTGGAGTAGGTTCTCTTCTCTTATGCATGGATAGGTTCTTTAAGCCTTCTTTCATTCTTTCAACTTCGACAACCAGGTCTCTGGCCCTTAGTTACTTCGAATTGTCCTCTTGTTCTTCTATTAAGCGCACTATTCTCCAAGCCATAAAATCCCTTAATTCTTGCTTTTTCTGTTCTATAGATTCCTCTTCTTCTTTCCTTCGGATCTGATCTCTCTCAATCCAAGTCCTTCCTAACAAAAGTGCAAAAGCAACATTGTTATCAATAAACTTAATGACCTTGAATTATTCTTCTTTTGATGTTCCATGAGCACTCATAGGTACATGAGTAAGTCTTCCACATAGGGTTATCATCTTTCCTTTAAACAATCCTATTTCTCCCAATGAAGGAATCATAGCAAGCTTTCCCAAAATTTCCCACATACTTTCTGGCATAATGTTCACCTATGTTTCTGCATCCAATACATAGTCTATGTCGAAGTCTCCTATTCTTGTTTCTATGCACTGCTTCTCTTTTAAGATCTCTGGTAAACTGATGTTTCTGTGATCATTCAGTGTTTCTTTCATCTGCAATAATATAGCCTCTGATTCTTTTTGGTTCTCTAGTATATTCTTAGTCTCTTGACCTTCTTCATGGTTTTCTTGTTTCATGTTCATCTTCTCAACTTTATAAATCATTCTAGGGAAATCCAAAACTTCATGTCCAGTGGATTTACAACAAAGGAAAATAGGACCTCTACTAGGGCATTCGTTATCAAGATGTCTTGGTCTTCTGCAACTATAACAAAGAGTCAATCCTCTCTTTCTCTTAAATGATCCCCAACCTTTCTTGTACTATGCATTGGGATCACAGTGATGGACCTGCAAAACATTCTTTCTAGGATCCTTCATCCACTTGTTAGTAAAAAAATTCTTTCTTTGCATAGGAATAACACATCTTTCATTAACTTTATCAAATCTATTCATATCAAATATTATTTCTTCTAGTTGTGCCCTAGTTTTCAGACTAGTGTGAAATCTATCAAACATACTTAGATCCATTCGAAACAAAAATTTCCACTTATCTTACCTTTATCAGATCACAAAGATTTAAAATCTTACCTCTTTTCTTCAGATATGGCTCCCTTCTTAGCACAGAGTTTCGCAAGTCAAGTAGAATACTTTGCACTACAACAAAATATCTATGCACAGAGCTTTCTCTTTTCTTCAGTTCCCAGCAGTCACAGTTTAAGGTCCCAACAACAAAACCATTTGTCGGCATAGAGTCAGGCCCAGGGTTCAACTCTAACAACGCACCAACAAAACCCTAACTACCGTCCCTTTTGGAAACACTTGCGAAGCAGATGAATTCTCACCCAAGGTAGAGGTAGGGGGGTTGTAGGAATCAAGTGTCTACAAACTATCTAGGACACATATATGTGATCACAATACTTAGCAGAGCACTTAGAAATTAACAGTCATTAGTCTTTGACCCTTATTCACATCGTAGCTAAAAACCCTAATTACAGAACAATGCAGTATTCATCAAGGTCTAAGCACATCTAACCATTCATCACATAACATCAGAATAGATCCAACCTTCATTCATATTGTTAATCACTAAGCTACTACATCAGACACATCTAACAAACATAAATATTACAACACTAATCATAGATCACATCAATAACATATCAACCACATCGCACAAAGAAACCAGAACACATGATATATGTGGTTCACCCCCAACGTAGGGATACATCCACCAATTCTTCTCCTCTTTTATTAGCTTATTCAAATATTCTTACATGCACATAGTCACAAATCCAACTCTTCATAGGACAGGAGATTTGTGCACACCTCACCAGATCCTCCTTCCCCGAGTTAGGTTCAAGAACCAAGCCTTTACACAGTCTGTGCACAAAGCACTTACAAAACACTTGGACTTAGCTCTACAAGCGTTAACACATCTTCTTGCACATAAATAACATTAGCACTAATCCATCGACCTACTAGGTATACTTCTTACATCGCCTAGCTATCTATTTATACATTATAAAAGGGACCTAAACATGGGTAAACCCATGGGTCGATATCCCATACCTGTTACATAAAACCTAAACCCAAAAAGGCCATAAAAGGGGGCAAGATCCCTTGATCTCCGCTTAGCTCAGGTGCTCAGTCCTCGACCAGCCTGGCAAAGTCCCAAAAATGGTCAAACACGACCAAGGTTCTCCAATACTTGGTCGAGGGCCAACAGGCCCCCAACACTCACATGTGACTCATCCCAAGTCACTCTGATCTGGGAAATTCTTCTTTGAAGGCCTCGATCTTGGATCGAGATGTCTTGACTTGCTACTTCACCAGATCCTCCTACTCAGAGAACTCCTGAATGATTGTCACAATGATAGGTCCTTCCAAGCATTGTTCCACCATGGTGACCACTTGTTCCAGCTGTGCACCTTGTCCCGCGATCTCCTCAAAAAGTGTACAGGCTTCGTCCTATACCAATTGGAGTCTCTAGGTCTCTTTCATGAATCTACATTGGATGGAATGGACCTCCTGCTAAACTGTGTGATGTTCCTGTGACATTTTCATCTTCTCAATTACTGAAAGCAGTTTCAACTGCGCTTACACTATTAATGCTTGTTTCTTTACCTCCTGGAGTTGTGCTTCTAATGTTCTTAGTTTTGAGTCCTCTACAAGGTTCTCATAGGTTTGCACACTTCAGTTATTGAGTTACTTGCATTCTAATGCCAATGCCTTGATTCTTTCGACTGGGCTCTGAGCAGCTTCTTCCCTCTGATCTTTCACTTCATGCGGAGTGCTTGACACATCTTGCAATTCTAGTTATGATACTCTTGCTTGAAGCTTCTTAATGGATTCAACGAGCTTCCCCACTTGGCTCTCAACTGTCTCTTCTTCCATTGGTGCCAATCCTGGCATGGAGCAAAGTTCTTGAGTGACTGCTTCTCTAACTCCAATCACCTCTGTGAACAACTGATCTTTCTCTCTTTGGATTTTATCTCTGTCCTTTTCAAACTTCGCTCGGAGGTCATCTTTCTCTTATTGCACAACCCAATGTTTCTCTAGGGATTCCTCCTTTTCTTACTTCAAGGCCTTTGTGGCCTGTTCTTTTTCCTCCTAGACTCGATGAAGGCGGGCCTTTGTTGCATCTGCTAATATGCATAGTTGGGCAGGCTCATCTCCTACTTGTATACCCCATGATGACAATGGAATAGTAGACACTACGCGGCTCGGATAAAGAGCTTGTTGTACCCCTTTGATATCCACCTTGATCCTTTCATACATTGTCTCATGTTTGGCTTCATTTCACTATGAAATGTCCTCCAAGGTATCTGATACAGCTATGATGATGAGGTCGATATCATCCACTGTAAGTATCATTTGTAATTGAGGATTATTGTCTCGTGACTTCTTACGTGCTGAGGTTTTCTTTGGAGACACCTTTATTTCCTTTGACGTCTCGGCCTCTGTAAGGGGATCTTTAGTTTATGTCACTTCTCCTTGTTCCTGCGTGTCTTCATCCCCTTCCTCTTCTTGGTTTACTTCGTCATCTCCTCCTCCTCCAGGTGACTTCGATGCATTTTCCTATGATGTGGTATTTATTTTTTGCACCTCTTTGTTATCGGACTAATCGGTAGGTGCAGACACTAACAGATCTCCCTAGATCCACCTATATCTAGAACAAAACAAGACAGGACATGACTCTTTCCCTAAGTTACGACCATTGAATTAGCTTGTAAGGAGGAACAAGTGACATACCTTTGTATCGCTTCCTTAGGTCTCTGTTGCTCCCGCTTTTCTCTGGTGCTCTCGTGAGGTCAAGACCAAGAAAACACAAACCAACCAAAGTGAAGATAGAAAAATGTATTCAATCACCGACTTATGCATATGATCAAGGAATTACACAATAAAGTAAGAGTGGATTTATGGGAAAAGGACATATTGTTGTATCATATTAATCAAAAGTAGAAGATACAACCTGATCGCCTTGATGTCGCAAGCTTCCTTTCGGTGACTCTTGGTTCCAACACACACACTTGCTCTGTCCTTGCATAAAGAAGATCCAATTCCTCTTGATAGACCTACTAGAGTCTCCAAGCTTCTGTTCAAGCTGGGTTCTTCACATAATTCCTTCACCTCTTCAATTAATCTTTCTTAACCTTTTCCATGAGAATCCTTTCAATATATAGGAGAGGGTGAGATGGTTACATGGATGAGAATGATCCCACCAAATCAGGGAAGCCAGTAAAATGACAACCATACGAATGCCAACCCATTTTCTATAAGATTCCCTTCTAGAACCCTCGAGACTTCTTCCATTTTCCAAGATTGAAAACAAGTTCACACCCTATGTATAGAGAACAGTGCGAGAAGTTCGCACCCTAGATGAAGGTGTCCTACGAGAATGGGTCATTCTCGCACCCTAGGCTATATGTAGCCTGCAAACTCACTTTGAAAATATGTTTTCTAGAAGGAGATAAATGCTACTTTTTGTTGGTCACTATAATTGCTTAATTAATTTTAAACAACCAAGTGAAACATAAATTATCAACCCAGGGAAGTCTTTTGTTTCAAAGATAGCCACGCACAGTATATGCTCAATTCCAAAAGCAACTTAGTGTTGTAGTAA
>ML823944.1:49524-97352 GCA_009831015.1 Picea engelmannii
CAAGATTCCCCTGAACAAAAAGCTAGAGAAGGATACTCAAAGCAGTTTTATATTCATCTGTCGAAATATCACATTACAAGTTGAAAGAATAGAATACGTCCGCTTCTCTGGAGTTGCTTCAATGTATCAAAACTTGGATCCCTTGAATGGTGATTTCCTCTTAATTTAAAGGGGAAATCCCTTCGATACAATCATTACAAATCATATCTGAATCCTATCCTAAATCAGATCTTCTTTCTAAATCAGCATAGGATGTGCTATTCTCACGCAACCGAATGCTAATACAGGACTGAACAGAGTATTGCTGTTACGGCTGGTGTAACAGCTCCTTCTCATCGTTGCTGAGTCTGTTTCAGCATTGCAATTCATGGGCTGTTTCAGCCACATGAATTGCGCTCTTGACTGTGTCGTCTTTGACTGCTAACTGTAACGGCTTGTGTTTCAGCATCGTTGGTTCTGGCGGTCTCCTTCTGTGTTTCAGCATTTGCAATTCTGAACTATGTGACAGCTCCGTGTTTCAGCATCTGCGTCCTTGAACTGTGTAGAAGCTCCGTGTTTCGGCATATGTGACCTCGGACTGTGTAGCAGCTCCGTGTTTCGGCATTAGTTCAGCAACAACGATCTTGGACAGTTCTGTGTTTCAGCACAGGCTTCAAATGCTGATCTGCAGTTATGGACACTTATGCACTTCTAATCAATGGTTAAGTACAAAAGTAATGTAAAATATTATGCAAAACAGATTAAGCATATAGTAATGAGAAAGGACGTTGTATACCTTGGAATGATCAGATGAAGTGATATTATGAGTCTAAATATAAGTGATGAAGGGTATAATGATGGCAAAAAGTATGGGCAAAAAGGTACAATATGTGGTCCTAACACTTTTCTTAGGAGAAAGTTCTTGTTGGGAGCTTGAGTACACTATTGTCAATACATCACCAATATGACCAAAATCACGTGTAATAGAATTCCCCCCAAAGTATGAGGCCGGAATCAGTGACAGCCGAAATACTTTGTAAACTGTGTGTGTGTGTGTGTGTCGGAAACCAGGAGCACACCTAATCGAAAATCTACAAACAACCAAGCATCTGCAGAATATCATACTAGTTATGAGGTAGGCATTCCCATACTCAGATCACGGACATATGAAATCATAAACATAGGTCATGGCCACCAATCATACACCGTGGATCCATGCCGTCAAAATATTGCATAGCCACCAAGAATACATTGTGGATCCATGCAAGAAGATTCAAATTAAGACGACATAGCCACGAGACATACAAAGCGGATATATGTGTCAGCAAATTATACATATTCCATTGTAGCCTGGATCAAAGAGATGAGACCCAGGGTATTCAATCCCGTCACCCGAAAGTATGAATCTAACCATGCGATTACATGTGTTGAAGTCGAACATGGTAGAAACCACTTGATTACCAGTCATTGATGAAACTAATAACAAGTGTGAGGGAAATCACCATTAATGTCAATGACTCTCAAGGTACACTAGTACAATCCACCGAATGTGAATAAATGAGTTGAGGTCGAACATTCGACGGAATCTCCCGACCAGGGGTCAATGATGAAAACCCACTGTCGAAAGCGAGGAAACCTGCCATTGAGGCATGCAAGTTCCAAGGTACCAAATAATTTCTAAGTCTTGTTTCTGGATAATGAGCTAGAGTCAATGGAACAAAACTCGTCACAGGAGGGCCTTGATGTATCCCCCATCAATGACATGAAATGAGTAACATATTTTGAAGGTGAAACAATGTATGATGTAAGTTGAACTGGACATAGGGAAGGTTGACATGGAGAGAGTGGACAACTACAGATGGTCAACTCAATCGAGGTTTTAGATGAACTTATCTTGAACATATGAATGACACGACCAATGATTTGGAAGCATTGACTCAGAGATGACTCAGGACATGACCTTGGAGGAAATCGAATGAGAGACAAATGGATTTCCCAAACCGGCTTCAGATAATGAATACGGGGGTGTCATGTTCAAGAGCGACACTTACTGCCAATAATATGAATACGAAAACACATCCCTTTCCCAAATTTCCCCCCACCATTTCTGGCGAGTACCTCTTTATTTTTACACAAGCTTGAGGAGGATAACATATTCTTGTTGAAGTAATATCATCCTTCAGATGAGTCCCTCAGATTATGTTTAACGAACCCTAAGAAGGAGTGGTTCAGTCCCATTACGGGTCTTTCGATGCTTGTTTAACAAGTCCAAAGATAGAAAACTCAAAGGTTTTTCATGATTATAGAGTCTGGAAAAACACTCAAAAGAGAACTCTCTTAGTTCCTTTTTCGTAAAATAGTCTAATGAGACCGAGAAAGAGATAAATTATCGCTCAACAGATGCTTTCTTCAAATACTTTAACGAGCATGAAAATAGCAAGGTCGCTCGACAATATTTTCATGTTTAGAGAGTCTGAAAAGAGCTTAAAGAGGACTCCAGTGGGTTCCTTTTTCATATAACCTTGTTGAGCCCAAAAAAGTGATAAAAGTGTGCTTGATTACGTTCTCATGTATTTTAGAGCATGAGAACGGACAAAGACCAAGCTCGAGGTTTTGTGCAAAAAACCATTAAAAAACAACTTAAACATGCGATGAAAAAGAGGAAATATTTGTATCCCTGTGTATGGACGTCGAAGTCATTATGTCTGCAAAAATTCGCACTCATAGGGGTATTAGGCATTAGGCTTAATAAATAAAACAATTATAAAAACCAACAAAAATGGTAAAAGTAAATATAAGTGGGTAAACGTTCTTTTTACCATAGTCATTGTAACTTTGCCAAGATTTTATCCCAAAACCCCTCTTTTGCCCTTAAATTTTGGTGCTCGATTGCGGAAGGTACGAACAACCATTTGGAAAACCGTCTCTGGCATTGAGGTAAGCTCCTTGTCTTCTATATTTTAATGGTTCAATTTTTATTTTTCATTGGTAAATTTCAAGTTTTTGAGCTTGTTTTAGGGCTCAAGTTTGCGCTCAGGCATTCTCGTGGGCTAGCCACATGGGACCTACGAGAATGCATGATTCTTGCAGGTGGCCCCAAAGTCACCTATGAGAACCTCGCACTGTGCCAAAGGGGCACCTGCAAGAACCGCAAAGTGAAAATTTTGTTTGATGTTTGCCCAATGAAAAATGTACCAAGTCTTGAAGAGAGTTGTTGACCTTCTTCTTATGTGTCTTATGCAGGCATTTGGCTATCACCATGGTTATGGAATGGCGTGAAAGAGAGAATGAAGAAGATGATGCTATTTCCGGGAATAACTCGGGCACCGTTGCCGCTTTGCAAGACTGTGATCTCCTGAAATTATTTTGGATCCCGGGTATGAGGGCCCAAGTCAGGCTGTTGGAGTACCTCGTTCATATGTGGGACGTGGACCAACAAGTATTCCACATAGGGGTCCACACATTGTCCTTGGATATCAAGGATGTTTATTTCTTGACAGGACTGTCACGGCATCGGTACCACGCTAGATTAACTGGTAGCCGAGGTGGTGGGTTGCCTATGAGTGAATACTGTTGTTTGTACCATGTTCCAGAGGTGGAAAGAAGCAAGGGAAAAGTGGCCATTTGGGGGGTACAGGATTTGACCCTTCACCCTATTTTTTTCACCATTGCTCATATGGCTGGGAGCGTTGCTCAACACATGGCTCTCCAGAGCTACTTTCAGTATGCCATAGAGTGTACTGAGCCTCGGGTATTTAACTGGGAAGACGCATTCCTTCGTAGCATGAAGAGGCAGTTGACTAAATGCAGGAGAGGCGACCTGAAACAATTCAGGTACGGGTCATTGTTGGTGTCCTTCTTTATTGAGAGGGTTCCCTTGCTAAGGTTGCAGGTTGAGTGGGGTTTACTGGCTTCAGAGGATCCAAGAATGCTGAGGTGGTGTAACCTCATGGTCCGACATGTAGCTGGACCAATCATCAAATACAATGATTCCTTCTTCGATTGGTTGTGACCATAAATGATGATGGTCGATGATTATGCCTATATAAGGTTGGAATTCCGAGGGGATTTGGACTTCGCCCTGCCCGAGGGCGCTCAGTGGGGGGATTTCGGTAATAAGTACACATTTTTTACTTTTTAAATGTTTTTGTGAATTCTATCATATGAAAATGTTTTTATGTTCGTCCAAGGTATAATTACAAAAAATATTTTTTGATGACACAGACATGGGGCCTTATCGACCTCTAGGTACTTCTCCTATTCAGCAACGAGGAGAGGTGGCTCCAGTGCCACGATGGGATGTTGAAGATTATGAAGCAGTGGAACAAAACTTAGAGGGTTTGACTGCAGACATTCCAGACATGCCTCTTGGAGAGGTTCCGCGATGTTATCAGCGTCATACGGTGGGAGTGTCAGAGTCTGCTGGTCGACTTATTCGTAGGGTTTCTCGGGAAGTCGTGTGTTACCATGAATGTCATCCATGACGTCACTTTGTAGAATATATGAGCTTTAGATTTTGAAATTTTGGTCCTCAGATAGAACTTTTTTGTAAAAAAAGTTTTGATCGTTATATATACATACGACTTCTACCGGCTTATCTTGTGTTGTGTGATACTTGTGATGTGATTGATTAATAAATGACCCAAATGTATGTCTAATACATAGTTAGCTAATGCATCAGTTAATGTATTTAGACATCTAGGAATATGCTGATACTCAATATAATCAAAATAACATTCCAAGAGGTGAATTTGCAAATATACCCGTAACAAAGTAGGACTTCGAATAACATAGACATTACTTAACTATAGTACTACGAGCTGCGAATCGAGTCGCACAACCAAGCGACAGATACTAAGTGAGATAGCATCAATCAACAATTCGATAATGACGTTATACTATGAAATATTGTTGGTCGCATGGTCGAGGCACACATCTCATAGAGTGATAAGTTCATTTGTAGGGGCATAAATTGCCCACGCAGAAGAAGCAAGGTTCTGAGTACTACGACTAGTACCATCAATGAAGCCAATGTGGGGTAGCAAAGACTCTGACATATGGAAATCAAACACAACGTCACATAAGGGCAGAGACCATATAATGAAAAAAGCATACTACAACAACACACAAGAAGTATGATACAATAAAATACAAGTACTCGTGCACAGGTGACCTTATGCGCAGTGCTTCTTTAAGTACAACCCATTTCTGGGTTCAATCAAAGGGATGCCATCATAATCTACTAACTCATAAGATCCTTTCTCCAAAACTCATCTAACGATATAAGGACCTCGCCACATGGCTTCAAATTTTTCAGCTCCTAGCATATCTCGATCTTGTTCGTAGAGGAGAACCAGATCTCCTTCGGAGAAAATGCGAGGCTTGACATGTTTGTCGTATTGGGCCTTGACATGTTTCTTCTGGGCTTCTATGACTAGGGTAGCGTTGCGTCGAGTTTCATCTAATCGCATGAGATACAACAGACGTTCTTCCTCTGCAAAAGTGTTTGGTAGGAGTTCAACGGCTAGTTTTAAGGAGGGTATCTCACATTCAATCGGGAGGATGGCTTCCAGACCATAGACTAACCGGAAAGGTGTAAACCTAGTAGCGTACTTAACGAACATCCGGTAAGCCCACAGTGTTGAGAACAACATTGTGTGACAACTTGTTTTGTGAATCCCTATCATTCATCGAAGCATGGTTATGAGAATTTTATTAATCGCTTCGACTTGGCCATTGGCTTGTGGGTAATAGGGCATTTAGTTTTCATGGCGAAGACCCAACTTTTCAGCGAGTTTGGACATCATGAAGTTTCTAAAGTGGCTACCATGATCGGTGATGATAGCCTGAGGAACACCAAAATGAGCTATGATGTGATTGAAAATGAATAATGCTGCGGTCTTTCCAGTATTGTTAAATGTCGACATCGCCTTGGCCCATTTCGTAAAATAATATATGGCTACAATAACGTATCCATGCCCCCCGTCTGAGTGGGGGTGACATGTCATGAAATTGATGCCCCATTTCACAAAGGGACCAACGAAGACCACAGGGTGAAGAGGAGCGGGATGTGACCTTATCTTATGATTATAGGTCTGGCAAGCGTGGCATTTTTGGATGGCGATTATGCAATTGTTAAATAAAGAAGGCCAAAAATACCCTGCTCGTAAGATATTCTGGGCAATAGCATACCCGAACATATGACCACCACAAGCTCCAGAATGGCAGTCATTTAAGGATTTCTTGGCTTCGTCGAATGTGAGGCAGCGTAAAAAAACTGAGTCAATCCCACGACAATAAAGAGTATCCCCAAGGATAATATATTGACGGGCTTGGTAGCGTATTCGACGTCGGTCAATACTGGACAAATTGGGCCGAAAAGTATGGGTTTGGAGATATATGATGATATTGCCGGACCAAAGATCATCGGAACTAATTAGGAAAAGGGATTCATCAGGTAATGAATCGGCTGCTACATTTTCCATTTCAGAGTAGGGAAAGTCACATATCAACTCGAAAAACACTAAGGACTTCTTGGACTTATCTTGTTCGAATTCCAAGTCACACTCCTGGAGTGTCACGATCCATTTGCAGTATTTTCCCCCTAGAAATTGATGTGTGAGAATGTGTTGCATAGGGTTGTAGTTAGAAATCACCATAGTCTTGCGAGAGAGGATATAGTGCCAGAAGCATTGAACTGCTTGGACGACTGCCAAGGCCAGTTTTTCGACATGTAAATACTTGGTTTCGGTAGGCATTAGACTTCAACTCAAGTAATAGATAACATGTTCATCATGAGAATCATCCTCTTGGACGAGAACCATAGCGATGGTGTAATTCGAAGCAATGAGGTAGAGGAAATAATCACGACTGTAATCAGGGGGGAAGAGAAGCGAAGCATAGGTCAGGGACAGTTTCAAAGCTTCAAAGGCTTTGTTTGCAATGGTATCCCTTATGAACTCATACCCCTTTTTGAGTAGTCGCATAAATCCAAGAGTTATCTCGGTGTAGTTCAGGATGAAATGATGAAGGAAGTTTTCTTTCCCTTGCAAAATTTGTAACTGGTGAAGTGTAGAAGGAGGAGGGAGATTGAGAATTGCCTTGACCTTTAAAGGATATACCCTTATCCCTTGAAAAGAAACAATAAATCCTAGAATTCGGCCGGATTCTACGCAAAAAATGCATTTGTGAGGATTCAAGCGTATATGGTAAAACCGATAGCGGAGGAAAATGGCTCGGAGGTGGAGTGGATGATCAACCTGGTGCATGGAATGAGCGGGTAAGTAATCAAGATATGGCTGCACGATGTGCTTGATATCATGGAAGTCATAAGACATAGCGCGTTGAAAAGTTATGCCAACATTCTTTAGACCGAAAGGAATTTTCTGATAGGCGAAAGTGCCCCAAGGAGAAATAAAAGAAGTCTTGTGTTGATCCTTAGGAACAATATTGATTTGATTATATCTGGAGAAACCATCCATCAAAGAGAATATTTCGCTCCCGGTGCAATCGTCGACAATTTGATCGACGAAGGGGGTAGGAAAGTTGTCTTTAAGACATTCTTTGTTAATATCCCTATAATCAACGCATACACAGATTGTGCCTTGTTTCTTGTCGATCAGGTCAAGATTGGAAACCTAGTCAGTTAGGGCCACCAGGTAAATAAAGTTGTCTTTGAGAAGTTTCTCGAATTCAAGCTTAATAACAGCTGCTTTACATGGGTGAACTGGATGAAGGCATTGCCGGAGGGGTTTAGTGTCTCGGTATGTCTTAATCTCATGTATCACAATGTCGGGGTTGATACCCGACATTGCTTCATATCTCTAGGCAAAGACGTCACAAAATTCTTTGAAAAGTGACTTGTAGGTGACGATTTCATCAGAGGAACACGAAGCTCTGATATGCACATTTTCGACAATTCCAGGTTTGATGGATATGTCGAGGGGAATAGTGGGTGATATATTGCTTAAGTTCCCTTCAGAAAACACATCGTGTGTAGACTTGCGAATGGTTGAAATGATAACAACGATCGACTAGGTCGAGATCCGTTGGTAGCTCTCGATGGTTTGTTGTTTCGTGAAGAGGATGGAATGGTGATGTCCATCATTCCAAGGGGTGTCTTCCATGAAAAACATAATCATCTCATCCATGAGAAAAATGACATGGAAAGGATCTAAAGATAATTCACCAAGAGAGGGGGTAGAAGGGGTTGCCGATTGAATGTCCTGATAGGCATATTCGATCAGACTCAAAGGCATTTCGTCGCTGTAACGAAGATGATCACCAGGGTCAAGTACCATCCATGGGTCGTGAGATGTAGGGGTTCCATGAATCGAGGTGGATATCATGTTGATTAAAGTGACATACGATTGTATAACATCAGGTGGTGGAATGGGGAAGGTACCCATTAACAAAGAGTCTTTGAGAAGACCTACTCTGATGTTCTCGTAACCCGATTGGGTTTTAGCGATGAACAATATGTTTCCAGTACACATATCCAAGTTAAAGAAGGATAATTGGTCGACGGTGATTACCTTTCCTTGATGTGGGAAACGTACAACATGAAAAATATTCGACACAACTGCACGCATGGAATCGATCTGGCTACGACCAAGTAGAAGATTTTAATCGAGAGGAGTGTCAAAGACTTCCACTTCGACTTGGACCATTTTGCCTTCTAGTATGATGGGCAACGAAGGAAGGACACCGTAAGTCTTAAAACCAGAGCCATTGAAGGCTTTGAGTGTGTTATGGGATTCAGTCAAAGAGGGAGAGTCGATGGCTTTCCAGCAAGTAATAGACATGACACACGTTGAGGTACCCTCGTCGATAACGGTTCAAAAAATGGTTTTGTCGGAGACACTCACTTGGATCTAGAATGCGAGTTGAGGGGGTAACCTTGGAATGTGATCTTCCAAGTCAGAAATTATTAAATTCGTGTATGTTGGGTCAATTCCACCGATAGATTTCAACAGTGCCTTTCAGTGTGTGGGACAACTTTGAAGGACTTTAAGGGCTGACATCGCGGAAGGTGCTTGGGCCAGGTCTTCAACAATGTTGTAGTTCTGGGCAGCATGAGCATGAGGATTGAAATCCGATTTCCGAACGACGCCCTTTGGAGGGGGGCGAAGAACTATGTCAAGGCTCGGTCATTCGAGATGAATAGGATCATTGGTAGGTGGAGTCGCGGGAGAGGGTTGGACCAATGAAGGAGGGATATCATCAACCTTCTCTTTAGAGGGAGAATAATCTTTGGCTTGAGTGGTGAGTGCGATGTCATTCTTCTTTGAATTTCCAGTACACATTAATACATAGGACGTGGTAGAAGGGGAAGGTTGGTCATGAATGACCAATTGGGCCTGTTGTTGAGAGGGGAAGGGTTGGGACAAAACGACTGAAGTGGGTGGTTTCGGGGTCCCTTGAAGGAACTTAGTAACCTCGGTGCGTCATGGACAATGCTTCATGTAGTGATCATCACCACATATAAGACAAGGGTATCGGGGTTTGCGCTTATCCCTATCGTCAACAGGTGGAGTTTTGGGTTTCTCTGCTTGTGAAGTATTTTTGTCCTCCTTATTCTTACCCTTTCCTTTTTTGGATTTGTTTTTACCGGCTAGGGTAGATTGAACTGCATTTACCTCAGAAGTATTTTCGGTGGGAGGGGTAGGAGACAGAGCATTTTGAACATTAGAAGAAGCGGGTTTGGGGTTGTTGCTTGAGGTGGAATGTGGTTGGGCATGAAAAGTGCCAATCACACCGTCGGTTGCATGAGAAGAAGTAGGAGTAGTTGAAGTGGTGGAAGTGGAAGGACGAGGTGTGTCAGGGAGTAAGTTGTAAAGAGTACCCGTTTGTGAGTAAACGAGGTCAAGGTATTGAGCATGACTTATGGCCTGTTCTTCTGTGACAACTCCACCCATGGAGATGTCACGACTAATGTCGTTCACAAATGAGTTTGTGAACCACTCTGCCAACAACTGATTGAGAAGTTCGAGTTTGATGAGACGTCATCTCCGTCGCCACTCATGAATGTGATCGGATATATGAGTGGCTTTGTTTCGTTTGAAAGAACTCAAAATCTCGGTCCCCGTTTCATAGTAGATCAATAACTGGTAGTGGGTGAGGAAAGCCATGGCTAGGGTGTTGAAGTTGGTGAAGAAGCCTCGTTGTAATTCTATATACCACTTCATAGCAGAACCTGTGAGAGTTCTTTGAAAAAGACTTAAACGAATAGAGTCATCCATCAAGGAGTTGGATGAGCACCAGAGGTGAAAAGTCATGACGTGATTGTTCGGGTCCTCTCCCACTTTGCCATTGAATTTAGGGATGCCATATGGTATCTTGGATGGTATAGAGGGCCAATGGGGAGAGTGATGGATTGGATCATTTAAAATCGTCGACAGATCCAGGAGGTCCAAAGTGGCCAAGAAGGGTAAATGTCTATTCACATGCGAGTACTAGTGGCTTTAGGGAGGGAGTCCCGTCAGCAAACTAGTGGGACCATAAACAGTCTGCATATAATGTGAAGACCCAGGCAGATTCGGTGGTTGCTGTGGAGGAAAGTAGCTCATGGGATTGTATCCTTGAATAGGGATGTGAGTTTAAGAATTCGAGCCCCAAATAGGATTGGACGTACCTGGATATGGTTGGCCTATACTAGGGGGTATAATAGATGTAGCTGGAAGCTATTGCCCCCCAGTCGATTGAGGATTATGTTGTATTAGATGGTTTCAATACTGGGCCAAGGATGGAGGTATGTTTTGTCTATAGGGTGGGGTTGGTGGGGGTTGTCCTCCAATCGTGGGTTGAGTTCCGATTGGGGGTTGTGTTCCAATTGGGATTTTTGTTCCAATAGGAATTTTACCTACAAGGGGAGGGGGGGTTGATTCAAACCTCCTTGGTGAAATTGTCCACCAACGAGAATCTAGTAATTTGGTGTGAATGATAGGATGGTGCCACCGATAGAGGATTGAAAAGGTCCTTTGAAAGGGGGTTGAGGAAGTGTCAGAATGAAGCTGGGAGGAGAGTGCCTAGAAGGCGAGGGACTACCAGGAGTTCTGGATGGGGTTTTCATAGGAGTGGTAATAGGAGCATTCAACACACGATATCTGGGTGGAAGCGTCGGGGTGACACTGGGTGAGAGCGGTGTGCCAATGGGGGATTGACTAGCCGCTGTAATCCCAGTGTGAATACTTGTAGTATCTATGTAATGGACCATTTCTAAAGGGATGTTTAAGACATGGTCAGCTCGCAGAGTGTATGTACTAGGAAAATAATAAGTAGTAGTAAAAGGTACTGCGTCTGGGTCAGAGGTTTCGGGGAATGCAGGTGAGACGGTGATTTCAACACCTGCTCCTGAGCCAAAGAGATCCTGTCTAAAAATGCTAGTAGACCAAAAAGGATCTTGGCCCTTAGGTCCTAGAAAAGGTCCATTCGGTGATCCAGAAGAGAAAACAACTAAGTCTCTGGAAGAATTCACTCGCATAATACGTCTCTCAGAATCGGGGTGAAGTCGAAAGTCCTCTCAAGAATTGGTAATTCAGAACCGTTCTAGAGAGTCAGTTCTTTCCACTTGTGGAGTGGTGACATCTTGGAATTCACTCTGTTGAGGAGAGCCCTCTCATGAGCTTGTAGGAAGGGGTTGAGAACCTTCCATATTTTATGGAGGTAAGCCTTGAATTCTACGTGAATGACGTGGAGGGTCTATTGTGAATGAGTTACAAAATTACGAAGAAAATCCTGTGGTCAACTTGGGTAAACAAAGAACATGCACTAGTAAATAGAATCTAGGAAACAATACCAAGCAAACAAGACCTTCTAATTCCGAAGGCACTAGTTGGTGATGAAATCCAAGGTCACAACAATGAGACGAGAAGGGGCTAGGCTAGGGTGGAAAAGTTACATTGATGACCTACTTAATAGACTTACACCCTGGTGCAAGCTCCCACACATAATCGTGGGTATACCCTCCAAGGAGCCCGAGTGTGTTTGGCCAATATTGATTCCAGGTACCGTGAATACTTTCCCCTTCACAGTCACCTTGTGTAAGACCCTAAGAAGATAGGCCACTAAGGTTACCATCGACAACAATAAAGCCTTGGGGGACAATCGACAGTCCGATCCACACACAAGGGTAGAGTATCTAGCTTGAAATCAACTCGAGAGGCTTCCACTCATCATTGTAGGTATACCTCCAAGTGACCCCTGTAATACATGCAATCTCTACACCGATATCAATGAAGCAGGGTGAGTAACTCTGTCGGTATCAATGCGACCTCGTGTTTGACCCTTGTGTGAGAAGGTCTTCCCAGGACAAAATGTTGTAAATGGAATTTGACACTCCTTAACACAAGATGCTATTGTATGTTTTGTGCTTTGGAGAGTGTATCTCTCTGCTTATACCAAAGCTCTATCTTAGCTAATTGTTGGTGTAATAAAGTCCTAGAAAAGAGTTACTAGTTAAATTTTAAAATTGCGCAATATTATTAAGGGTTGTTGTTACTCAAAGGAAACGAAGATGAAACCGATGTTGTGTGAGACTTTGACCCAACAATGCATAGATAGGAATGAAAGATATCAATTTCCGTTCGATGAATCCTATGTACAGGAGGGAAAGAGAAGTTTTCCGGAACAATCTTGAACTATGATATGCAATCTTCTTTAAAATGCAATCTTCAACGAATCACGTAACAATGACAATTCTCTATTTGTTCTATTTCAACAATTGATTTCCAATATTTTCAAAATGAAAATTCTTTTAAAAAGAAAAATGTTTTTTACTTTTCAAAAAGATCCACACCATGGTGGTGAAAGTAAGGAAAACCAATAACTAACGAATAATCAATAAACAAAACCCAAACCAATCTTTCAATGGAGACAAAAATGACAAGCATACAAGATTAGTCTTTTCAATTACATGAGAACTATGACTTTCCAAGGAATGAGAAAATGAGAAAGACAAGCAATCCCAACTTTCAAACCGATCACCGGCTCCTAACCAAACAAGCACTCAGATTCCAGGGTCAGAGATTATATCCTTGCTAAGAAAAGTCAAGAGATGAGAATTGAGAAAAAAATGGACAAGAAGAGCCTTTGATTTCCGAAGACTGATCGTGCACAAAATCCGAAGTCAAGAAACAATCAACCAGTGGTCCGAGAAGTTCTTTTGAGACACCTATACAGATCTAAGAATCTGAGCATACCAAAACCTTAAATCCAAAATTTTTAAAAGAGGGTTCACAGGATATCAGTAATGTACAGTGCGAGAATGGAGCATTCTCACAGGATGGCTTCAAGCAAAGTGCGAGAACCTCACACTGGAATGAAAGGCAGAGTGAAAACTCAAGGGGTTCTCGCAGGCCACTGTGGGGTTCAATGCAAGAAGGCCTGAAACTAGGAAAAATTTTGGAAAAAGACAAAATTTTTGAAGGGATTTATGTACCCAGAGAGTCTATCAGGGTGTCCTAAAGACTCATATATTGATAGAAATGAAAAAAGGTAAGCCAAGAGAAAATGGCCAAGACAAAACACCAAAAACCACTAAAAAATGGGTTCCATCCCCAGTGGAGTCGCCAATTTTGTTATCAAACTAATCGGTAGGTGCAGACACTAACAGATCTCCCTAGATCCACCTATATCTAGAACAAAACAATATAGGACATGACTCTTTCCCTAAGTTACGACCATTGAATTAGCTTGTAAGGAGGAACAAGTGACATACCTTTGTATCGCTTCCTTAGGTCTCTATTTCTCCCGCTTTGCTTTGGTGCTCTCGTGAGGTCAAGACCAAGAGAACACAAACCAACCAAAGTGAAGATAGAAAAATGTATTCAATCGTCGACTTATGCATATGATCAAGGAATTACACAATAAAGTAAGAGTGGCTTTATGGGAAAAGGACATGTCACTGTATCATATTAATCGAAAGTAGAAGATACAACCTAATTGCCTTGATGTCGCAAGATTCCCTTCGGTGACTCTTGGTTCCAACACACACACTTGCTCTGTCCTTGCATGAAGAATATCCAATTCCTCTTGATAGACCTACTAGAGTCTCCAAGCTTCTGTTCAAGTTGGGTTCTTCACACAATTCCTTCACCAATTCTTCAATTAATCTTGCTTAACCTTTTCCATGAGAATCCTTTCAATATATAGGAGAGGGTGAGATGGTTACATGGATGAGAATGATCCCACCAAATTAGGGAAGCTAGTAAAATGACAACCATACGAATGCAAACCCATTTTCTAGAAGATTCCCTTCTAGAACCCTCAAGACTTCTTCCCTTTTCCAAGCTTGAAAACAAGTTCGCACCCTATGTATAGAGCACAGTGCGAGAAGTTCGCACCCTAGATGAAGGTGGCTTGTGAGAATGGGTCATTCTTGCACCCTAGTCTATATGTAGCCTACAAACTCACTTTGAAAATATGTTTTCTGGAAGGAGATAAATGCCACTTTTCTCAAGAGAAAGTTATTGTTGGGAGCTTGAGTACAATATTGTCAATACATCACCAAGATGACCAAAATAATGTGTAACACTCTTCCTTCTTCTTCTTCTTCTTAACACTGCTCGGTCCATCATATTCTTCTCGGGTGACTATAGGACTTCTGATGATATCGGGGTTGGAGAGCTTTGTCTACTCGACTGTTATAAGGAATTCAGCCGACCACTCCTTAGTTATCCCCTCCATGTCTTCATCAGTTAATTCATAGTATGACTGCAACTCCTCCTTGGTTTCATCCCTACGTGAAGTGATGTAAATAAAGTGTTTGTCTACATGGAACTTTGCTATTGGCCTGTAAGCATGCAAGGTATTCGAAGTCACTCGGGGGAATGAATCAATGGCTCACGTGAGATGTAAGTAGTAAGTGTGGAAGACAATGTTCGAATGCCACTGCTTCTCCATATAGCTCGAGTACCACAAGGTGGTAAACCTCGCGTCTAGTGGTTCAGACGGCTCGACTTATGGGAAGGTCACTCCCTTCGGCATCTCTCAAGTGACAAAGGAAACAAGGATCAACACCCAGCTGAAGTGAAACTCATAGCCCTGGTCCTGTGCTTCTCTTCAATTCTTCTCCAACTAGTTGATGAGGTACCTCACATAGTTCATTTGCATCCCTTCAACCCACTTTCCTGCATGGTCGATGACAAACCCCGTGACCTGCATTGGTCTATTCTTCCTGATGAGCTTGCTTGCTATCAGTCGAAAATCTAGGCGCACTGTGCCATTTTGGATGGAGGATAACTTGTAGCCCCACTCCCCCTTCTCTACATCACCATAGGTGTCCTTTATTCTCTACACCATGGCGTGATCTGTAGCCGTCCCTGGGTAAAAATCCTGAGGTTTTGGTCCCTGCATGCTCAATCCAGTGATCCTATGGATCAACGATGGGTCTACAATGATGTGCCTATCTAGCCATAGGTACCCACCATGGAAGCACGATAGGAGGAGTTTAACGAACTTGTTAACCTCCTGATGTCTGCCGAAGTGTGGTATCTTCATCACATTAAGGATTGTTGATCTCACAATGTCCATGGTCCACGGATGGGGGACTATCTTCAACTTCTTCCCTGCTATCTTTGTTAAGTACTTATGTGGTGTGATCATTCCATAATTCTTGCGGTCCTCGAAGTTGAAATCACTGATCTTGAGCGTCAGAATCTGTCCCAACTATGGTCCAATTGCATGTATCCCCTTCGGGAGGTACGCAATGATCAATGTATATTCAAAATATCTCAGGATGTTGTCATGACTAACCACACTATCTAGAGGCGAGATATAGTCGAGCAATACCGACGAGATGAGCTTCACATTCACCATGTCATCGCGATGCTTACTTCTTTTCTCTGTCGCAGTTCAGGATGGCCTAGATCGACGTGCAGTCGATGGGGATGCTTGTAATCCTCTCCTCGACGAAGCCTGTGCTCCTGTGAACATGAAATTCTCAGCCATAAGGTCTATTAGGATCTCCTCAATAGAATTCTCTACTACACTAAGGTCATCCGACATCCATGCTCTAGATCAGATATCTCAGATAGGCAGACAAACACTCAAGGTAAGAAAATCGAGTGGTGAGGTCTCAATAAGCACAACGCGATAGTAATCAATTCTCTATGGGTTTAGATAATCATAGTTTGAAAAAGTGTCCCCACTGAGACATGTGACAGACTAAATAGACAAATTCGTAACGAATTCCTCGAATGGGCAGGAATGCCTTAATCCATCTGTTATGGGGTGGTCCCAACGGTCCAATGGTGATATTTTTGGCAATAATTATGTTTCTAGCCATTCTAGAGCGTCGTTCTAACAGTCGGGATGCCTCCAACGGTCATATTTCTTCACCGTGGCGAAGTGCCAATCTGCGTTGTTTTTCTATTCCTGCGAGGTTCAAGTTCTACAAGCCTTCCTTTTGCGAAGTCTTCTCTGGAACCCCCTACAATTTTTTTAGCTTTTCTTTCTTCTTACTGAGCTTTCTTACTTTCTTTCCCATGATCTACGTCTCTAGATTCTTTTTTCCATTCTTGTTCTTATATTCTCTTAGCATAGTAACTTCGCGCCGCTGAGGGACTTTCACAGGGTTCGAGGGTAATACTTCTTCTCTTACTATTTTTGGAGTAGGTGCTCTTCTCTTCTGCATGGATAAGTTCTTTAAGCCTTCTTTCGTTCTTTCAACTTCAACAGACAGGTCTCTGGCCCTCAATTGCTTCCACTTGTCCTCCTATTATTCTATTAAGCATGTTATTCTCCTAGCCATAAAATCCCTTAATTATTTCTTTTTATGTTCTATAGCTTCCTCTTCTTCTTTCCTTTGGATATGATCTCTCTCAATCCAATTCCTTCCTAACAAAAGTGCAAAAGGAGCGATGTTCTCAACAAACTTAATGACCTCGAATTCTTCTTCCATCGATGTTCCATGAGAACTCATAGGTAAATGAGTAAGTCTTCCACATAGGGTTATCATCTTTCCTTTAAACAATCTTATTTCTCCCAATGAAGGAATCATAGCATGCTTTCCCAAAATTTCCCGTGTACTTTCTGGCATAATGTTCACCTGTGTTTCTGCATCCAATACATAGTCTATGTCAAAGTCGCCTATTCCTATTTCTATGCACTGCTTCTCTTTTAAGATCTCTGGTAAACTGATGTTTCTGTGATCATTTAGTGTTTCTTTCATCTGCAATAATATAGCCTCTGATTCTTTCTGGTTCTCTAGTATATTCTTAGTCTATTGACCTTCATGGTTTTCTTATTTCATGTTCATCTTCTCAACTTTAGCAATCATTCTAGGGAAATCCAAAACTTCATGTCTAGTAGATTTACAACAAAGACAAATAGGACCTCTACCAGGGAATTCCTTCTCAATATGTGTCGGTCTTCTACAACTATAACAAAGAGTCAATCCTCTCTTTCTCTTAAACGATCCCCAACCTTTCTTGTACTGTGCACTGGGATCACAGTGATGGACCTGGAAAAAATCATTTCTAGGATCTTGCATCCACTTGTTAGTCAAACAATTCTTTCTATGCATAGGAATAACATATCTTTCATTAACTTTATCATATCTATTCATATCAAATCGTCTTTCTTCTAGCTATTCCCTAGTTTTCAGACTAGTCAGAAATCTATCAAACATACCAAGATCCATTCGAAACTAAAATTTCCACTTATCTTACCTTTATCAGAGAACAAAGCTTTAAAATATTACCTCTTTCTTCAGATCCGACTACCTTCTTAGAACAAAGCTTCGCAAGTCAAGTAGAATACTGCACACAACAACAACAGATCTACACACAGATCTTTCTCTTTTCTTTAGTTCCCAACAATCACAGTTTCAAGTTTTGACAACAGAACCATTTGTTGGCACAGGGGTAGACCCAGGGTTCAACTCTAACAGTGTACCAACAAAACCCTAACTACTGGCCCATTCGACAACACCTACAAAGAAGATGAATTATTTCCCGAGGTAGAGGCAGGGGGGGTTGTAGGACTCAAGTGTATACAACCTAGCTGTGAGACAGATCTATGATCACAATACTCAACAGAGCACTTAACAATTAAAATTCATTAGTCTTTGACCCTTATTCACATCGTAGGTAAAAAACCTAATTAGAAAACAACACAATATTCATCAAGGTCTAAGCACATCTAACAATTCAGCACATAACATCAGAATATATCCAACCTTCATTCATATTGTTAAGCACTAAGCTACTACATCAGACACATCTAACATACATAAATATTACAACACTAAGCATAGATCACATCAATAACATATCAACCACATTGCACAAAGCAACCACAACACAGGATATACGTGGTTCACCCCCAATGTAGGGCTACGTCCACCAACTCTTCTCCTCTTTTATTAGCTTCTTCCAATCTTCTTACATGCACAAAGAGACAAAGCCAATTCCGCATAGGACAGGAGATCTGCATGCACCTCGCCAGATCCTCCTTCCCCGAGTTAGGTCCAAGCACTAAGACTTTACATAGTCTGTGTACAAAGCACTTACAAAATATTTTCACTTAGCTCTGCAAGCCTTAACACATCTTCTTGCACATAGCTAACATTAGAACTAAGCCATCGGCCTACTAGGTCTACTTCTTACATCGCCTAGCTATGTATTTATACATTACAAAAGGGACCTAAACATGGGTAAACCCATGGGCCGATATCCTATACCCGTTACATAAAACCTAAACCTAAAAAGGCCACAAAAGGGGGCGATATCCTGGGATCTCCACTTAGATCGGGTGCTCCATCTCCGACTAGCCTATCAAAGTCCATAAAATGGTCAAACATGACCAAGGTTCTCCAAAACTTGGTCAAGGGCCAACAAGCCCCCAACACTCACATGTGACTCATCCCGAGTCACTATAATCTGGGAAATTCTGCTTCGAAGGCCTCGATCTTGGCTCGAGCTTCCTCGACTTGCTGCTTCACCAGAGCCTCCTACTCGGTGAACTCTTGAATGATTGTCTTGGTGACAGGTCCTTCCAAGCGATGTTCCACTGTGGTGACCACTTTTTCCAGCTGTGCACCTTGTCTCTCGATCTCCTCAAAAAGTGTGCAGGCTTCATCCTGTATTGGTTGGAGTCTCTAAGTCACTTACGTGAATCTACTTTGGATGGCATGGACCTATTTCTGAACTGCACGCTATTCCTGTGAACGTTTCATCTTCTCAATTGTTGAAAGAAGTTTCAACTGCACTTACACTGTCGATTCTTGTTGCTTTGACTCCTGGAGTTGTGCTTCTAATGTTCTTAGTTCTGGGTTCTCTACAAGGTGCTCATAGGTCTGTGCACTTCAGTTACTGAGTTTCTTGCATTCTAACGCCAATGCCTTGATTCTTTTGACTGTGCTTTGGACAATTTCTTCCCTCTGATCTCGCACTTCCTGCAGAGTGCTCAACACTGCTTGCAATTCCAGTTCTGCTACTTTTGCTTGAAGTTGTTGAATGGATTCAAAGAGATTCCCCACTTGGATCTCATCTGTCTCTTCTTCCATCAGTGCCAATCCTGACACAGAGAGAAGTGCTCAAGTGACTACTTCCCTAACTCCAATCTGATCCACGAGTAGCTGATCTTTCTCTCTCTGGATCTGCTCTCTGGGCTCTTCAAACTTCACTCGGAGGTCATCATTCTCTTGCTGCGCAACCCAAATTTTATCTAGGGCTTCCTCCTTTGCTTTCCTCAAGGCATCTGTGGCCTATTATTTTTCCTCCTGGAGTCTATGAAGGTGGGCCTCTGTTGCATCTGCTAATATGCATAGTTGGGAAGGCTCATCTCCTACTTCTATAGCCCCTAATGACAACGACGTAGTAGACACTGTGGGGCTCAAATAGAGACCCGTTGTACCCCTTTGAGATCTACCTTGATCATGTCATACATTGTCTCCTGTTTGGCTTCATTTTGCTACAAAATGTCCTCCAAGGTATCTGATACAACTCAGATGATGAGGTCAATATCATCCACCGTAAGTACAGTTTATAGTTGAGGCTTATTGGCTCGTGACTTCTTTCACACTGAGGGTTTCTTTGGAGAAACCTTTATTTTTTTTGACGTATCAGCCTATGTAAGGGGATATTTAGGCAATGCCACTTTTCCCTGTTCCTTCTTGTCTTCTTCCCCTTCCTCTTCTTGGTTTACTTCGTGATCTCCTCCTCCTCCACATGACTCCAACACAAATTCCTCTGATGCGATGTTTATTTCTTGCACCTCTTCCTTCTTATTCTTCTTCTTAGCACTGCTTAGTCCATCATATTCTTCTCAAGTGACTACAGGACTTTTGATGATATCGAGGTTGGAGAGCTCTGTCTTCTCGACTGGTACAAGGAATTCATTTGGCAACTCCTTATTTATCTCCTCAATATCTTCATCAGTTAATTTATAGTATGACTGTAGCTCCTCCTTGGTTTCATCCCTGCATGTAGTGATGTAAATGAAGTGCATGTCTGAGTGAAACTTCACTATTGGCCTAAAAGCATGAAAGGTATTCAGAGTCATTCGAGGGAATGACTCTATGGCTCACGTGAGATGTAATTAGTAAGTGTGGAAGAAAATGTTTGACTACCACTACTTCACCATATCGCTTGAGTGCCACAAGGTTGTGAACCTCGTGGCCAGTGGTTTGGACGGCTCGACTTCTAGGAAGGTCTCTCCCTCCAAAATCTCCCAAGCCAAGACCGAGGCAGGATATAGTTAATCAAGACCGATGAGATGAGCTTCGCATTCGTCAGGTCATCGCAGTGCTTACTTCTTTTCTTTGTCGTAGTTTAGGATGGTCCAGATCGATGTGAAGTCAATGAGGATTCTTGCAATCCTCTCGTCGACGAGGCCTGTTCTCCTGCAGACATGACCTTCTCAGCCATAATTTCTATTAGGATCTCCTCAATAGACTTCTCTATTGTGCTAAGATTTTCCGACATGCATGCTCTAGATCAGATATCTCAGATAGGCAGACAAACACTTAGTGTAAGAAAATCGGGTGGCGAGGTCTCAATAAGCACAATGCGATAGCAACCAGTTCTCTATGGGCTTAGATAATCACATTTTGCAAAAGTGTCCCCAGTGAGACATGTGACGGACTAAATATACAACATTGTAATAGATCCTCCAACAGGAAACAATGCCTTAATCCATCCATTATGGTACTGTCCCAATGGTTCAATGGCGATCTTTTCAGCAATAACTGCGTTTCTAGCCATTCTAGAGCGTCGTTCTAATGGTTGGGACGCATCCAACGGTCATATTTCTTCACCATGGTGAAGTGCCAGTCTGTGCTATTCTGCTATTCCAACGAGGTTCAAGTTCTACAAGCCTTCCTTCTGCGAAGTCCTCTCTGGAACCCCCTACAATTTTTCTAGCTTTTCTTTCTTCTTACTGAGATTTCTTTCTTTCTTTCCCATGATCTATGTCTCTGGACTCCTCTTTCCATTCTTTTTCTTATATTCTCTTAGCATAGTAACTTCGCACTACTCAGGGTCTTTCACAGGGTTCGAGGGCAATACTTCTTCTCTTACTGTTTCTGGAGTAGGTGCTCTTCTCTTCTGCATGGATAAGTTCTTTAAGAATTCTTTCATTCTTTCAACTTCGACAACCATGTATCTGGCTCTTAGTTGTTTCGAATTGTCCTCTTGTTATTCTATTAAGAGCACTATTCTCCTAGCCATAAAATCCCTTAATTCTTTCTTTTTCTGTTCTATATCTTCCTCTTCTTCTTTCGTTCGGATCCGATCTCTCTCAATCCAAGTCCTTCCTAACAAAAGTGAAAAAGGAGCATTGTTCTCAACAAACTTAATGACCTCTAATTCTTCTTCTGTCGATGTTCCATGAGCACTCATAGGTACATGAGTAAGTCTTCCACATAGGGTTATCATCTTTCCTTTAAACAATCCTATTTCTCCCAATGAAGGAATCATAGTAGGCTTTCCCAAAATTTCCCAAGTACTTTCTGGCATAATGTTCACCTGTGTTTCTGCATCCAATACATAGTCTATGTCAAAGTCTCATATTCTTGTTTCTATGCACTACTTATCTTTTAAGATCTCTGGTAAACTGATTTTTTTGTGATCATTCAATGTTTCTTTCATCTGCAATAATATAGACTCTGATTCTTTCTGGTTCTCTAGTATATTCTTAGTTTCTTGACCTTCTTCATGGTTTTCTTGTTTCATGTTCATCTTCTCAACTTTAGCAATCATTCTAGGGAAATCCAAAACTTCATGTCCGATAGCTTTACAACAAAGGAAAATAGAACCTCTATCAGTGCATTCCTTATCAAGATGTCCCAATATTCTTGAACTATAATGAAGAGTCAATCCTCTCTTTCTCTTAAACGATCCCCAACCTTTCCTGTATTGTGCACTGGGATCACAATGATGGACTTGCAAAACATTCTTTCTAAGATCCTGCATCCACTTGCTACTCAAAAAATTCTTTCTATGCATAGGAATAACATATATTTCATTAACTTTATCAAATCTATTAATATCAAATCTTCTTTCTTCTAGTTGTGCCCTAGTTTTCAGACTAGTGCGAAATCTATCAAACATACCTAGATCCATTCAAAACAAAAATTTCCACTTATCTTACCTTTATTAGAGAAAAAAGATTTAAAATATTACCTCTTTTCTTCAGATTCAACTTCCTTCTTAGCACAGAGCTTTGCAAGGCAAGTAGAATACTGCACACTACAACAACAGATCTACGCACAAAGATTTCTCTTTTCTTTAGTTGCCAGCAATCACAGTTTCAGGTCCCGACAACAGAACCATTTGTTGGCACAAGGGAAGACCCAGGGTTCAACTCTAACAATGCACCAACAAAAACCTAACTACCGTCCCTTTCGAAAACACCTTCGAAGCAGGCGAAGTCTCATCCGAGGTAGAGGTAGGGGGGTTGTAGGACTCAAGTGTCTACAACCTAGCTGAGACACATATATGTGATCACAATACTTAAAAAATCACTTAAAAATTAAAATTCATTAATCTTTGACCCTTATTCACATCTTAGGTAAAAACCCTAATTATAGAACAACGCAGTATTCATCAAGGTCTAAGAACATCTAACCATTCATTACATAACATCAGAATAGATCCAACCTTCATTCATATTGTTAAGCACTAAGCTAGACACATCTAACATACATATATATTGCAACACTAAGCATAGATCACATCAATAACATATCAACCACATTGTACAAAGAAACCACAACACAGGATATACATGGTTCACCCCCAATGTAGGGCTACGTCCACCAACTCGTCTCCACTTTTATTAGCTTCTTCCAATCTTCTTACATGCAAAAATACATAAAGCCAACTCCACATAAGACAAGAGATCTGTGCGCACCTTGCCAGATCCTCCTTCCCCGAGTTAGGTCCAAGCCCCAAGCCTTTACATAGTCTGTGCACAAAGCACTTACAAAACAATTTCACTTAGCTCCGCATGCCTTAACACATCTTCTTGCACATAGCTAACATTAGCACTAAGACATCGGCCTACTAGGTCTACTTCTTACATCACCTAGCTATCTATTTATACATTACAAAAGGGGCCTAAACATGGGTAAACCCATGGGCCGATATCCCATACCCGTTACATAAATCCTAAACCCAAAAATCTCTCAAAAGCGGGCGAGATCCCGTGACCTCCGCTTAGCCCGGGCACTCTGTCTTCGACCAGCCTGTCGAAGTCCCAAAAATGGTCAAACGCGACCAAGGTTCTCCAAAACTTGGTCGAGGGCCAACAGGGGCTTTGTGGAGATATGGGAACTAGGGAATGAGTAGAGGATAGTATGAAGGTAGGAAGGAATGAAGAGAGAAAAGGAGAAGGAAGGGAGGAGCCAAGGATGCAAATAAATGAGGAAGGTATATAATAAGAAGAAGACGAGTTTGGAATATTGCATAGTGGAAGAAGGTACAAGAGATTAAATATTGGGGCTGAGGAAGGAGATCCATATAGTAATTATGAGAAGAGAGAGCCCCATGCAATAGTCTAGATCATAGAAATACCACACATATAAGGAGAGGAGCATGACCCTCATTGCAGTCCTATAATTTAGAAGAGACATTAAGTCCTACTCAGGCATGATTCTGTGTTGATTCCATGACCCCATGTGCATCACCTAGATCGAAAGTAACATTTTATGATTTGTGAAAAGAACTTATAGTTAGAAGGGGAAGACAAAGTAGAAGCATCCAGTGCAGTGGAAGCAGTGCATCAAGTCAGAGTCAACCAACATTGTCGAGGGGAGGTACTACACATAACAACATGGTAGGGTTAGACAACACGTTGAGACTTCCTGAGTTCTAGGGATTTGGGTTAGTTGACCCAGAACACAATCTATTCGTATGTGAGACAATTTGGGCTGCAAAGAATGTCCAAGATGAGGACGTAATATTACACAATTGAAAACAAAATTTAGAGGCCTCACATTAGTATGGGACATGAAACTGCAGAGTACTACACCTACAGGTCAAGCAAGGACTTTAGAAGAATTTAGACAAGCGTTGTTGAAAGAGTTCAAGAAGCCAAAGTATGAGTCACAGTACATCACATAATTGAAGGAAATCAAGCAAGTGGATACTGAATGCATTTGGGACTATGATCAAAGATTTAAGTATTTGATGGGTAGATTGAAATTTCAAATTCTTGATCAATAACACCAAGAATGGTTTATTGCAAGACTAATACCACACATTCTCTGGCCATTAATTCAACAGAAGGTTGTGTCATATCCTGATGCTTTAGAGATTACGATGAAGTTAGAAGCATCTTCTGTAGGAGATGATGGAGGGATGGAACAAGTCCAAACAAAGTTAGTTTCATTTACCATTCAATTAAAAGAGCTTACAAAAGGGAAGGAGAAGTGGGAATAGGTTTGGTGTACCAAGTGTAGGACTGAAGGCCACCATAAGGATGAATGCCCTGCTTTTGCGTAGTATTTGGTAACTAGAGAACCAAATCCATTACCAAGAGGGGGGTACTATGAAATATGTAAGAAATGGGGACATTATCTGACTGAGTGTCCATTACTGCAGAAATACCGGAGTATGCCAATGAACTTATTTTGTAATTTTTGCAAATAAGTCAGGAATGAAGAGAAGGATTGTCGCACATTCAATTTGATGAGAGGGAACACTTCATATATCTATAGGATTCAGGAGGAGAATGCTACGATGGAAAGGTGTGGTCTAGAGTATAACAATCAAAGAGGCTTCAATCTAGGAAACCGAGGAGGATTTGGGAGCGGTCGAGGTAGATGAAATTTTGGTAGAGGAGGTAGAGGACCAATAATATGTTACAATTTTAATCAATCTGCACACTTAGTTCATGACTTCTCGAAACCATGTACAACCTACAGATATTGTAGATCACTAGATCATGTTACATAATACTACTTTCAACTACTTGTGAAATGGTATCCAAGAGGGAATCAGAAACAAAACCAGAATCAAAACGTACAAAAGATATCAATTGAGGAACACAAAGAAGGACCTAGAATAACAACTATCACACGTGGAGGAGCTAGAACATGGGCTGATGCGATGAATGGAGAAAGGAAGGCTGAGCAATGGGTGAGGAAATCAACAATATCTATGTTGACATTTGATACTCAACAAGAAAAGGAGATGTATCATAGGACCACAAAAGAGATAGTAGGACTGGATTGGGTAACATCAACATCATCCGCACCTCCTGTGGTTGACATGCCGCCGGTCTATGATCGTACTATATTAGAAAGTCCACTTGAAAAGGTAAGTAATCTAAGAGATGTTTTGATAATTTGCATAGAATTGTTGAAAGATGAAACTGCACTGAATGCATTATATGAAATGATCGATCATTGCGCACAAGAAAGAGAAATTCCTACCATAGAGAGGGTAGTGAATCAGGTACTGTGAAAAAAGAGGACCAATAGATAGTTCATATTAAGTGCATAGATTGGGGAATATGATGTGGATAACATTATTTTAGACTTGGGTTCTGATGTAAATGTGTTACCAAAGAAAACATGGGAAATGACGGGGAAACCCAAGTTGATTTGGTCTCCTGTTTAATTAAGGTTGGTGAACCAACACAAGATAATACCAATTTTCCGATTGACGAGGATACCTTTGAATATAGATGGAGTGCACAATGTATCATACTTTGAAGTAATTGAAATCATGGATGATATTCAATCATATACAACATTAATGGGGTTAGAATGGGGATTTGAAAATCAAGAAATTATTAATCTGAAGAGGAGGGAGATGATATTTGATGTAGAGGACTTAAAATTTACCGCGCCATTGGATCCAATAGAAGGAAATAGTTAAATATAACCTACAAGAGGGAACGTAATTGAAAACTTTTATAATATGACCGCACGAATGGATGACTATGTTAACCCCACTGCAGATGGTGCACTCAGTTCGAGAAGCATTAGCTCATGTGCATCAGATTCAGAGAAAGGTTTGGAATGTTGGAAGAAGAGGATGCATCAAGTATCAAATAGACGATGTGCATGCATAACTCGATCATTGCACTGGATTGGAAAAGAGCTACGTGACCCACCCAAATATGATGGTTTGACTGACATAGAATCTTTCGTACATGATTTTGAGTTGCAGGTACCTGAACAACAAAGAATGTTGGAATTATATGTTGTCTTGAAGGCCACTCCAACTAGGTGGTGGGCTGCACATAAAGAGGGCATGTGTTATACCTTGGTTTTGAGTCTCCATATAAAATAATATATTTTTATTTTATTTTATGAAAGGCCAGAGTGCCTGTTGGGTTCTTATTTTAATAGTTAAAAACCATCCTCAAAACCTATATTTTTTCCATTTCATCATTATCCATAATATTTCATGTCATTTTTTCTTTCATCACATCCCAACAAAGGATTTATGAGGTATTAATTTGAATTAATTTTATTTTCTATTTAACACTCAAAATAATGCTAGATTTTAATTTTCTGAGTTAATTTTTACTAGAAAAATGGATTTCTCGTAATCTCTCCAAGGTTAGCATACTTGCAGGATGATATGGGTGAAATGGAAACTTGGAGGTTGTTCCTTATATTTATGGAATGGTTCGTGACCTCTTGGTTTCTCATAAAATCCTTCACACATGCTTGGTCAAAGCATGGTTAAGTCACCTACTCTGCTGGAAAATACCATGTTTTTTAGAAAAAAATCTTCTAAATCCGTACCGAACTCGATTGAGCACGGTTTTTGGAATATGAATGTTGGTATTTGAGCCTAGTAGAGGATATTGACCTGATCCAAGGGTTCTAGATCATATTTACAAGCTAATCCATTAAAGAACTCTTTGTATAAGTACCAAAACATGTGAAGCAAAAGACAAATTTTAATTCAGATTTTGATTTCCTCTTGTATGGGCTATAGCTTTCCATTTTCAGTGACTTAATGAATATATGAACCTAATTTTCTCATCAATATATGGGTTTATGATGATTTTCATCATTTGATATCTTTTACATGCGTAGTGAAGAGGAGGGCTCCCATTTTTTAAATTGTGCATCATTGTCTTGTATGTATATGTTTATATATTTTCATATCTACATTAGTTTCTTAATTATTTTTATCCTTTTGATGTTTATACACTGAATGTACATTGTGCTTTTGCCTTGCTACCATTTAAAAAAAAAAATATTTCATTAATCTGTTTTTTTTTTGCACTTTAATTTTAATTTCATATTCCAACATCGATTATTAATTTTTAGATCAAATCTAAGTTACATTACAAAAATCTTAAACCAACAACCCATACCATGAAAAATTAGCATTGTTTTGAGGAACTTGTTTAAGGATCTTCTACCTCACAACCTGATTTACAACCTATGAAAACTTGTGTGGAGTTGGTTGAGAATCTAGGAAACATGAATTTTTTCAAGTGTGACTAAAACTCTCCTTTAAATCCTTTGACCTCACTAGCTGACAGAGCATTGATGTAAAAGTGTTCACAATCATTGACACATTTCATTTTACAACCTGATCTTCCACCAATGAAGCATTGATAACTTAAATATTAGAGTTATAATTTACTTTCTATCAAGTCTTTATTCCTTGCATGTGTGATTTAATTTTATTTTCAGCTGCCAAAACTCATTAAGTTGATAGAGCATTGTTGTAAGAAACTTACATTCATTGTGGTTACTTCACCTTACATCTTGATTTTCTGCCATTGAAACGTTGACAAGTAAGGGTTGAAAGACTTAGAACTTGATTGAATTTGCATTTTTTCTTTCCTGTTTGAATTAGAGTTTCCACCTTAGCTTCTAGATTCAATTTGATTTTTTTTTTCACATACAATGATTGTGCCTCTAATATTACTAGCCTAGATTGACAAATTAGATTTCATAAATATTTAATAAAATTTAACTATTAGTGCCCAAATAATTAAAGATCCCGACATGCCTAGGAAATGTAATGCTATGATCATTATTAATAATAAAATACATGACTGGCTGCAAGATAGACAAAGACAAGAGTTATAGGGGGCTACGATTACACAAGAGAAGGGGCTTAAAAGGATAAGTCATTTTATGATATTTTATTTACCCATAATTATTTTAATGGAGAGAAGGGGTTACATGAGTTTCTTTGGGGAATGCCATGTGGTTCTTGATTTCCAACTAAATATATAAACCCATCTTGTGGGCTATTTGGGGGTTCTTCATCTTATTCTATATACCCACTTTAACATTTTCATTCATTGATTGCTCATTCATCCTTGATATTGGTAGGGGAAAGGAAAAATGAATTTTTGGGATAGAAGGCATTGTTGGATGGCTATAGTGACCACTGGTGTATCCCAACCATGAAGTAATACTTGCATTCCTAAGATGCATTGGCATGTCGAAATGTTATTCACATCCACAAGTACTGAGAGTCCCAACATGTAGATTCTTGAACAGATGAATTAGAGCCTTGGAAGGAGGTGGACAACTTGAGGGACTGTGTGGAAGAGAAGGGGGTCCATTCTCTTGGGTTTTGTAGGTTGGAGAGGAGAGAGATGGTGTACTTTGGATTGTTGTGTGTCAATGAACCTGTGAAAGATTGAGTGCTGACTGGTTTGGGAAAGTTGAGTGACACCCTGGAACCGTCCTTGTGGATTCATAGCTCTGGCTTAAGGGTGACATTACTGTTGAGACTTAGAACAATAATTTCTATGGTTGGGTGGAACTTCATTGGTTTTCATTGAGTTGGTGAACCATTTTGATTAAGATAAGTGCTCCCTGTCATGTGTTTCTCTGTTGTGTATTTATTTTAGATGTGTATGATTATTTTCTCTTAGATTCATATGTTATAACACACATTCTTTCTGATTATTTCTATGCATGGCATGTTTAAACATTCTTTATATTGTAGCATGAATCTTTATTGTTGCATGTGCTATTATCATGTTTATTTCATGCTTCTTTAATAATTAAATGGTATCAAGATTCAAATTCAGTTTAGAACAAATTTTTTGAGGTAGTGTGTCTGGCTCGAGGGTGGATGGGTATGTTATAGATTGGTATCAGATATTCTGGTTGAAATACCAGACTGGTATGGGCCAAAAATGTTGGACATGGTATTGTCATTAATAAAGAATATGTCTTTGAGATATTAAATATCGAGAAAAGGAGCACCTTAAGGAAGTGCTATTGGGATCAAATTTGAAATAGATCAACCATAGAAACACCTTCATAATTGTGAAGAAAATCTATTACAGTTGGGATGTTGGGAATTTTTTTGTCATTTATGTAAACCATGGAAAAAAGTATGCAGAGTAATGCGCAGGAGGAAAGAAAAGCTCAAGAGAAAGACGTTGTAGAAATCACGCAAAATCCAGAGTGCAATGCAGACATAGATCCTTTGTAAAGGATCGTACAATCATGACCATTAGATTGAAAGCCAGATAAGCAAGAGCTGTCATATCAGATTGAGAAATTTCAGGTATAACAAGAGACATCAAATCAAACTGATAGATCATCAACCATCGATCGAAGCTAACTAGGATAACATAAGTTTTGAGACTCTGGAACTTTGCACTTCGGCGATTACTAGAGACTAGGAAAAGATGCAAAGTTTAGAAGCCACAGAGTGCAAATAAAAAGTTGTGAAATCACGTAGGTCATCAGATATGGAGCAGAGGAATGTGGACTACCCATTTGGTTGATGATGTGTCTAATGCCACGTGGCAGGGGTTCCATATGGGGACATGTGTCACATGAATTCAGTTCCTTTTGGACCCCAACATGTCCATTCTGAGTGACACGTGGTACACATACCATGGGTCCATGTTACCATAGATGACATCAACATGCCATGCCATCTCCAGGATTATGGCCTCCTGGAATGAACAACTTATTCTACAAACAAAAGTTTTGAACGATGAAGTCATAAAATCACACAGACTATCGATCTAAGATCCCTTCAGGAATTTTCTCAACTGTTAGATCAAGAAGTGGAAGGATACCGTAATAGTAGGTCTTAATTGATGGTAAGAAGTCATCGTCACTTTATGACCACTTCGGTAGGTATAACTCCGGGGGAGTTGAACAACTGAGAGTTGTAATATTCCAGAGTTCCAGAGTGTCGAAGTCTCGAAATAAATAAGGATTGTCCATATCAACACTTGATTAAGTCATAGCCATTGGATTAAGCTAGTTTAATTGGATGTGTTAACTAACAGTAAGCGATCATCGTCACTTTATGACCACTTTGGTAGCTATAACTCCAGGGGAGTTGAACAACTGAGAGTTGGAATTGTTATAACCCTAATATGCACCAGACATGCATACTTGGAATCATGCCATCTCACTTGCCATTTTTGCCAAGCCACTATTGAAAAAATCTTCTAAAAATCATCCTTTTGAAGGCATACGCACCCTGTACCACTGCTTCACACATGTATACGCTAGATGACCCACTACATCCTGCGTATACTAACAAAAGAAAATAAAATAGAAAGTTGAAGACATAATACAGATTTCTGGGTAATTTCCTAAACTGTTTGACCACCCATAGACGGTCACTCAACTAGATAACTACCCTCTTCTAGCCTATAAAATAATATGTAGGGGTCCCATTTGAAAGGAGGAAGATAATAGAAAAGAAACTCTGCCCTTTTTTGTAATCCCCTTGCCCCAATATTTTGCAACCATTTTTTGAGAACTGAAGAGGCGAAGAATATGTGGAAGCGGTTGTGCACAATTGAAGAGGAGCCTAGGACCAGGTTCGAGGAGAAGTGGCCGATCTCACCATTGTAATTTTACTTTTGTGAGGTTAATAAAAATAAGTACTTTTCCTGTCCCACCATATGAGGTGTTCAATATTCAATTTTGATTATATTTTATTAGAATCTCTAACCCATTAAGTTCATATATAAGATGCATGTTTGGAGTTCTTTGTTTGTCTGTTTATGAATGCAGGTTATCTTTGGGAGGAGACTTGTAGTCAAGAAGAAACCAAACACAAAAGGATCGACATCAAATGTGGAAGTCAAGGTAGAGTAACTGGATCCTTTTACTCTTGTGTTTACATATGAATAATGGGGTCTATGATGGGATTATGGTAAAAAGTAGGAGACTTTAGATGGTCATTTCTGCATGCATTACAAAACCCTTAGTTCTAGTCCATAGGGGGTTTTCCCACCCACAACAAAATTGGAAACCATACTGGGGAGAATCTCTAGGGTTTTGGGGGATACTTTTTGGGTGTTTTAAATTGGTTTGATGACCCTTTTTCTGAGTTTTTGCAAGAGTCTGAGTTTGTAGGGATTCTGGTCTTCCATACCAGTACTCCCTGCTTTGATTGCTAGACTGACTCTTATTTTTTGGGGGAACCCACAGAGGTATATGCAGCCTGTACAAGGCCTGCATGTGTATATACATGCCCTACCTTTAGACAACCTACGTACATACGCTGGCTGCTGAAGTGTCAGTAGCGTGCCTGAGTTCATAAAATCATTTTGTTAGGAGAGGAAGTCATCCTCTTCCTTGTCACAAGAGATCCTTCTCATGGGTTTTATTGATCAAGTCCTGGTCTCTGTTGTTGTAGTATGTAGTTTAATTATAACCTCAGATTAGCTTTTCTTTATCGAAGTTTCCTTTCATTTTCTTTATAAAAGTAAGTTCTTGTGTCTTTAAGGGATTCTGGTTTTCAATACCAGTACTCCCTGCCTATCCTTGACTGCTTGTTTTTCATTTTTTTTTGAGGAGTTGCAGAGGTGCACGTGGCCTGTAGTTGGCCTGCACATGTGCATACACACCCTGCCCTTGGACAACCCATGTACATATGCTTGTTGTTTAAGCGTCAGTAGCGTGCCTGTTGAGAATTTTGTTTTTAGAAGAGGCAGTGATCCTCTTCCCTGTCAGGAGTCATACTTCTTAGGTGTTTTCTTGATCTAGCCCTGGTCTCTGTCATAGCAGTCTGTAGCTTAGGTTGATTTTAGTGTAGCTTTCTTTTTTGTTCGAAAGATTTCTTGTCTTTCTTTATTAGGTTTTTGGATGAGATTGTGAGTCTATTCTGATCTGCCTTCTTTGGTTTTGTCAGTGACTCCCCCTGGTCTGTGGTGGGCCAGCAGTCATTTCTTGGTCTTGTCTTGTCTTTATTTTTTTCCTTTTTTGCTTCAGAAAATAAAAAAATAATACAGTTTCAAATTTTCTTGTTTTGGAAGCATAATAAAAAAAAAAAATCACTTTCTTTGTTTGGTTAAGTAGTTCGTTGTTTGCATTAATAATCAAGAAAAAGAATTCTTTCGCAATTTATTGGTTGTTGACTTAGGATAATAAGTATCTCATAGTCGAGTGAAATCTTGTTTTGTGTTTTCTGTTAAAAGATCTTAGAAAAAAAATAGTTTGAAAAGTGGGTTAAAGAGTTTAAATGTGCAAATCTGAATTTGTGAACAAGAAGTAATTTTGTTTCTAGCTTTCTATTTGTTTTCTTGTTTGTCTCCCAAACACATCATTGGTTTCATGTCTGATTCCTTTGACTTAAGATAGCCACAAAAATTAATGATTAATTAAAATCAACTAGAATTTATGTTTGTAGGGTCCATCAACTAGTCTAGGCTAGAGCCTTGATTTAGGATTGGAGAGTAAACTCTTCAAGGCTACAAAACACAAACATAAGATTTTGTGCTAGGGAGCGTTAAAAAGTCCAGTATCATGAAATTTATCCAAGACCCCCCTCTAACCTAGGGGCTAAACATGAGGTCATGTGTAGAAAGGTAACAGAGATAACCCCTCCAAAGCCGGACTAAGTGTAGTGGGGAATGCATATAGAGGGCTTGTCTTGGGATTTCGTTGATTGCATTTTCCACGAAGCTTTGTGGTCTCAAATCCATTCGAGGTCCTCAGTTGTATTTCATAACACTTTATTTCGATACCCTTCATAGATTTTGGGCTTGATACCTTGATCATTGCGATCCACCCAATTGTCGACTGTACCCTCCCAGTGACTATTTGTGCGCTGGAAACCTAGTTGCCTTTATTTTAGAGACTTACACAGGTGACTACGAGGGTATACCATGGTACCTAGGATAGAAATCAGGCCACACTTTGCAGAGTATACCCAGAGGGTGCTTCTGTATTCAAGTTTCACTTGCACCAGTAAGTTTCTCTAGTGTTCGCTGGTGTAACTGCTCTTCCAACTAGCTAGTGATCTGCTTGTCTTATCTCATAGGGAATTTTTCTAGTGTGTGTTGGTTCTTGGACGTCAATAGAAATCCCTAGTGTGTCATTGATCTTCTCACACAGTGGAGGATCAGGAGTTCCACCGGTCACGAAGGATTCTTGGCCTACCACTGGTCAATCTGGATCCACCCCCACCACTGCTAAGGTGAAGGATAGAACAACAATGGTATTTTGAGGTGACCAGGTCATAGCAAACTGTTCCTGGCCCGTCTTCGAGAGAAGAAAATTTGATTCTAGAGGAACCAACCATTTCAGACTTTGGAGCGAGATCTCTTGGTCTGTACGAACCTCCAAACACTAATCTATTGACACCTGTCATTGTACAGGTTTATCCTTACGAACGCCTGATAGTGTCACAAGAAGCAATTGAAGAAAATGCTGCAAATTCTTTAGGGAATACTCATATTCCCTCTATGGATGTCACTACAGGGGGTGTTCCACCTCCTAACCAACTGTCGTTGGTCTGGGCCACTATGGTATTCATTGAATCTACCTCAGGAAATGGTTTGATTCCGTCTATGACGACGATCACTGCTCAGTTTACCCAGAATGCGAAAGGCCCTATGTTCTCATACGGGAAGCCTGGCTTTGATACAAGCCCTGTGCTTTCCTACTCCACTCTACAAACTTTAGGTCTCAGGGCAGGGAGCTCCAACACTCCTCTGCAAGGATCCATGGGGGGAACTTTAGCTTCCTATAACACTCTCCCTTACAGAGGGGGTCATATACCTCCTTCATCCCCTTTGCTTGACGGTGCTCACCAGCATCCCGTTGGGCTGAATGTAAACCATAGTTCGTTTGGAGTAGGTAGTCAAGGACTTCCTTCTTATAACATGTTGGTTGGTTCGATGCCATTCTCTTTTTTCGACGCGTTTGGTAACAATGATTTCTCGTTGACTGCCTTCTCGGCTGGGGGAAACACTGGTTATGGACAACAAAATCCTGTACATGATACTATTCCTGCACAGGGGGAAAAATTAGGAATTCGTTCCTCAGAAGGACCATGGAATCCATGGAAATGATCAGTTCCCTTGTCAGGGATGGCGATCGAGGGCAACCCCTTCCATAGCCAATGGAACCCTGGGCAAGGCTCAACACCTATGCCTGACGAATCGACGGGGGGAAACCCTTCCCAAAATATTTGGAATGTGATGCAAGCTTAGCCCTTCATGTCCTATTACGGGAATCAGCCGATGACATACCAACAAGTGCATAATCCAGACACTGGTCAAGGCCATGGTTATTACTAGAGCCCTGGCCAACAACCTAACTTTTCCTGGCAACCTGGTGCCAACCAAACTCTGGGCCCGTTTTTTCCTGGTCACAAACAAAAGCTCAAACTACCATTTCTGGCAACTCTACACTTTCTAGACTTGGTAAGGTTATGGAATGACCCCATATGTCATGATCCGCGTTGGCCTCCTATTCTGACCAAGTTTCCTTCGAACATCCAAAAGTTCGAGGCCAAGCCCAACAAAGATCCAAGCGATCATGTGACTACCTTCCATCTTTGGTGCTCATCCAATTCGTTGAAAGATGACTCCGTCCAATTGTGTTTGTTTCAACGCACTCTCATCGGGAGTGCTACGAAATAGTACATTGAGCTTGACCACTCGAGATACTCTTCCTTCGACAAATTGAAAATGGATTTCTTAAACCATTTCCAATTTCCTGTGAGATACGATGCCAATACTGAATTGCTGGCCAACTTTGATAAGACAAAGGCGAACCATATCTCTGATCACATCCGAGAATGGAGACACCAGAAGAGTTTGATAAAAGTGTCAGTCCCACCAAAATTCCTTCTTGAGTGTTTCCTTAAGTCTTTTCTACACCAGTTATCCAAAGACGTCGCAACGTCGAGAGTGTTTTCTGAAGAAGATGCAATAATGAGAGCTCAACAGCTAGAGATGATTTACTCTATATCTAGTTTACTTTATGAAATTTTTCTAGATGCACCATGGTCAATACTTGACAAGACTAGATAGAGAGTTGGGCCACATGTCGATGGTATTGTTGGTTCAACACAAATGAAGCCCATTGATCAGCTGTCCAAACAATTGCAACAATTGTCAATACAATTGCAGCAATTGTCAATACAATTGCAGCTCCCCCTACCCAAACATCGAATGTACACAGTGTGCAATCAACTAACCCAAGGGCCACCCAATATCCTAAAGGAAAGAAGAAACAATGAAATAAGGGTAAGGGGGATAAGAAACCTACCGATAATGTTGGCGGGGGAAGCACTGTAAAGAAGAAGTCGAAGTATCCATGTAACTTGTGCATGGAAGACCACCCGACTCACTAGTGCCCTTGGATTGCACAATGACACGCATCCCAAAAGGTGCATTCAAGAAAGCTTCTCACAATCCAAACGCAAGGGCCGACCAAAAATACTCTGTGGTGGAGGATTTGTCTCAAATCCCTTGTGTGATGTCAGCTTTGGAGGACCTCCAGAGTTTCCCTTCCCAGAGAAAGGCTCTGTTAGCCGCCTTAGGATCTGCTGAGACTTGTAATTCAGGTATGATCATGCTTGACACGATTGACTTAAAACCTCGTCTCCCTTACCATGTAGCGCTTCATATAGTAGTGGCTTACCCCATGAAAAATTTTACTCGAAATATTTTCTGCATGGTGGTTGATGAGGGTGCCTCGACATGCATGATGTCTTTGGCATGTTGGAAGGAAATTGGACAACCTATTTTGTCTCCGTCACCTACTCTTCTTACCGCATTCGATGGTCGTTCATTCCCACCACATGGCATCGTCCCCTCTTTTCTCGTGAAGCTAGGGGGAAAGACCGTGTGCATTGAGGTTGAAGTGGTCGATGCATCTCTCAAATACAATCTCTTGTTAGGAAGGAGTTGGAACTATGCTATGCAAGCAGTGGTCGCTACAGTTTTCTGGGTCTTGTTGTTTCCACACAAAGTTCGGATCGTGACCATTGATCAGTTGTCTTTCTCCCATCCTGAGCCTTCATCACGGGAATCCATGGTCCCAATGATTGATAAACCTCAACCCGACATCATCAATATAGGGGTTGTCTTGTTCCCACCTTTGATGGGTACTTTCAATTACCCACCTCCTTACGAAGATGTTAAGTTCGTTTCAGACTAACCTAAGGTTGAGATTTTTCAAATCTCTTCTTTTCGTATGACTTACTTCAACGATCCATGGAATCTTCCTTCCCCATCAACCATGATGGAAGGGACAGGGAACCATGGTATGGACATGCCCTTGTCCACGACAAAAGTTGTGTACTCAATAGTCCAGCAAGCTTTCGCTGACCCTGATCTGACTCCTGCACATGAGTTAGATCCAATTCTTGAGCCTACTTGGGCTCAAGGTTCCCTTGTCGATACTGACTCTTTAGACTTAGTATTTCCTTCAGACAAAGAGATCATTGAAGAAATGACTAGTCTGGACAGACCATGGGATGATCTCCATCACAGATCTTATTTTCTCCCAGAGTTACGAAGAATTGAAGTAGGATAATTCACGTTGACTACGACTGGATATCGGTCTTTCCTTATCAATCCCTTGGCTACACACGTTGTTTATGCTGAAGGTAATATGGAAACCATCGCTGAAACGATACCTATTGATATCTCCAAAACCCTTGGCATCATGGAGAATATTCTCATCGGAGCTGACTGTTCCCCCGAGGAGATTCGAATCTACAAGATTTATTTAAAGAATTCTGCAACGTTTTTGCCTGGTCTTATGAGGAAATTCCAGGCATTGATCCAAGAATCATCGAACACGAAATCATGAATTTTCCTGATGCTAAGTCGGTCCGACAGAAGCTTCATCCGGTCAATCCTAAGAAATAAACTACTATTAAGGTTGAAGTTGAGAAATTTCTCAAAGCAGGTTTTATCTACCCCGTCCATTTGACTCAATGGGTGTCAAATCCCATTTCGGTTGACAAAAAACAAGGTACGATTCGTGTATGTATGGACTTCCATGATTTGAGAAAAGCTTGTCCAAAATATAATTTCCCCACACCATTTATTGACCAGATAATCGATGAATGTGCAGGCTGTGAAGCATTTTCTTTCATGGATGGTTTTTTGGGATACAATTAGATACAAATCAAACTCGAAGACCAACACAAAACTGCTTTTTTTTGTCTGTGGGGTACATTTTCTTATTGGAAGATGCCTTTTGGTCTGAAAAATGTTGGAGCTACTTTTCAGTGGGCCATGTATTTTGCTTTCCATGATATCAAACATATAGTCGAGGCCTACCTTGATGATTTAGCATCACGATCTCGTAAGAGAGATGATCATTCCACACACCTTCGACTTATCTTTGAGCGATGTCACTACTACCAAATTCACTTGAATCCAAACAAATGCATTTTTTGTGTGATGTCGGGTCATCTGCTAAGTTTCATAATTTCGATAACAGGAATCATGGTCGATCCTCTCAAAGTTGAGGCAATAGTTCAGTTGCCTCCACCGCACAGAATCCTTCAGCTTCAGAGTTTATAGGGAAAAGCAAACTTTTTACGGCATTTCATCGTAGACTATGCCAAGATCAGGAAGGGCTTTATAGTTTACTAAAAAAGGACATTTCTTTTCATTGGGATGAAGCAGGTCAATTCTCGTTCCAAGCATTGAAACGCGCCCTCATGACTGCCCCTTTGCTTCGGCCACTCAATTATAATAAGGATTTCTTATTGTACTTGGCTATGGCAGAGTTGACCATCGGTATGGTCTTGGTTCATGAGGATCATTTACTCTTAGAATATGTGATTTATTACCTGTGTTGAGGCTTGGTTGGACCGAAAATCAATTATTCCCACATTGAAAAACTTGCGTTGGCAGCAGTTCATGCTGTCCAACGGTTCCGTCATTATATCTTGTTTTGCAAGACCACCGTCATTGCTATTGTGAATCTGTTTCAGTACATGTTGACACGATGAGTAATTGGCGGAAATATCAACAGATGGATAGTTTTCCTCCAAGAATTTGACTTAGATTTTGTTTCGGCAAAATCCAAAAAGTCACTAGTCTTTGGGGAACTTATCTCGAAACTTCCAGTTGAGTCAAGTGATGTTATGCCCGAAGATTCACCTATTAAAAGAGACATGTTTTTGATCGTGTCTTCAGACCCCTAGTATGGATATGTACTTGTCTATCTCCAGAATTTGAAGTGCCCCGCCACTGCTTCTCATGATGAGCGTCGCCGTATATGACATCAGGCCAAGAATTATCTCATACTTGAAAACACTTTATATCGTCGAGGCGTAGATTGCATCCTTCATCGATGTCTCACTCATGAAGAAGAATAAATTGTTCTTAACAATTGTCACACTGGAGAATGTGGTGGTCATCTGTCTAGGTTGGAAACAACCCAAAATATTCTATGAGACAATTACTTTTGGCCGACATTAATCGAAGATTGTGTTGAATCGGTCAAGAAGTGCCACCAGTGTCAGATCTTCTCTCAGAAGATGAGGGCACACCCCACTCCCATGTTTATCGTCATTATTGTTGGTCCCTTCAACAAGTGGGGGATTTATTGCACCACATGCAACCCCCCTTCAGTAAGGGGGCACTGTTATATCATCATAACAGTAGACTACTTCACCAAGTGGGTTGAAGCTATGCCAACATTCAAAGATGATGGAGAGACTACAACTCTCTTTTTGTTTATCCATATTATAGCAAGGTTCAGCATCCCGAGAGAGATTTTCATTGACCATGGAAGTCACTTTCAGAATAAAATGATGTCTGAGTTAACATCAAATCTTGGGTTGAGGAAAGAACATTTGTCACCTTACTACCCACAAGATAATGGTCAGGGGGAAGATGTAAATAAATATCTTAAGAACATTCTACAACGAACGATCAATTTGGCCAAGCCAAATTGGCATTTGATGGTATACTCAACGTTATGGGCATATCGAACATCTGTTAATACTGCAACTAGTTTCTCACCTTTTCAACTTGTTTATGGGTTGGAAGCAGTCTTTCCCACAGAGTGCCAGATCCCGTCTCTAAAGTTGGCAGTACAGTTATTGCCAGACACTTCACCACTTGAACAACATCTATTATACCTCGAGAAGCTCAATGAGAAGCGTCATGATGAGACCTTGGCTAACGAGGCTCACAAGCAAAAATTCAAGTGTCAATATGATCATTCTATTCATTCTCGGATTTTCTCTGAAGGAGACCTTATCTTGGTCTATGACCAAGATAAGGACCCCCTGGGGGCAGGCAAGTTCAAACCCATGTGGTTTGGACCGTTCATAATAAAAGAGGTTCTAAATAAGGGTGCTTGTCGTCTGGTGGAATTTAAGGGAAATTCTTTGGCGGAGCCTAGAAATGGGCTCTACCTCAAGAAGTATTACTCATAGGTGGGTCGCCTCGGGTGAATTCTTGTAACATATGTATAGTTCTTGTACATTTTATTTTTTAGTTGTTATCTTTTTAGTTTTATGGACATGTCATTTTTTATGTCATCTTTTTCACTGTGGTAGAAGTCAATTGAATCAGAGGTGTTCATTGGGTTTGCGGACAACGCTAGCCGACACACTCGGAGGATTTCTTCCACAGCTTGGGTGATTTTCACACCTCAAGGCCAGTTTCTATCTTCAGGAGGTATCTGTTTAGGTGATGCCACAAATAATGTTTCCAAATAAAACACAGTCTTAAAGTTTCTTCGTGACGCTTTATCACGTGGTATATCTCACCTCCAAGTCTACTTAGATGCTTATCTAGTTGTGTCTCAATTAAATGGAGTTTACCATGTTTATGATCCTACTCTACATCGACGTTTCCTTAGGGTACATCTCTTAGAATGAATCTTTGATTACATTACGTATATCCATGTTCCTAGGAGATTGAATCAAGTTACAGATACTCTATCTAATCATATATTAGATTGTCATATTGCACACATGTAAGAAAAAACACACACACTCACATGTAAATACATTTGTAAATAAATGTAATCCATAAAACACAAAAAGATGTAAAACACATATATATATCGCAAAGTATCTGAGTACATAGGTGGGAATGAGTGCCTCAAAAAATAGGTTTCCATTAAAGAATCATGGGGCTTATGCCCTCAAAAATATACAAAAGGTGCCCTCGACACGTAAGAAGTCTAGCCTAACTAAGGGTGAGGCCTATTGGCCCTGCCATAGTGAACAACAGTGTTGGCCAAATACCGAAAAAGCTGGACCCAGGTCTGTGGTACCCTGACAATGTGAGTCTGTATAGATGGTGGGAGATCCTCGATCTCTGGCATGGGAACTGTATGAGTAAGAGTGGTGAGGTTCTGCTCCACCTGCCTCAAAACTCTCTCAGCCTCTCCGGATGGAGGTCCCACTTCTATTGCTGGTCCACCGACTGTGGATGGTCCTGCCTCTGGTCGAGGACGCTGCCTAGTCCTCACAAAGTATATTGGATGCACCGGCCCCACATATTCACATAACAGATACATATGTGTCAAATACTATGTTATACAAAAAACATGATATATTTGAAAAAACATAAAAATTAAATAACTTAAAAAAAAAAAAATCCTTACCCATCTCTCCTCGCTCCTCTCCAAGAGGTACAGGAATGTCAGGATCTCTTAAAAAGTTGACCTCGAGATAGGGGTAGTCCTCTATGGCCAGAATCTGTCATGCCCACCAAGGAAAAAACTTGTCGTCGAAGGCCTCGATAGTCCTCCCCCCACCCTGTCATGGCAACAATGTTGCTCATATGCATAACGCTGGGAGAGAGGGATCATGCCCTCGTATCGTCTCTCTAGGGTTGAGACTTGGAGAGATGATTTTAGGGGCTAAATGTTTCTCATAGGCTATTTTTCCAAGGTTTTTCCCAAAAAAGGATTTGTTATTCTAAAAATGATTCGCCCAAATTCTATAGGATAAAATTATTTTACCTTAAAAATCGCTAAAATGTTATACAAACTATATAAAATCCTTAGAAATTTGAATATTTTTACAAAAATATCTCCAAACATTTTATAGTTGGCATATCAAGGATTAGTAAGATTCGCCAAGGTTTCTACATTTTAAAATAAATTTTCATCCTTAAAATCATCTCTGCTTGGTACCCTCTCAAAGAAAAAGGAACCCAAAATAGTCTTGAACCCAAAGTTTCTGTGTCTCTGCATACGACACTCTGTCATTTGCCTCTTCATGGAGTCTAGTAAGGTGGTACTCCAGTAAAAAATTTGTGCATTTAAGCACTGAACCGCATAATCCATGTGCGCCTGGGAAGCCTGATGTAAAGATGCGGATCCAGTGATCTGCCCAGTGAGAAAAACTATCACTTTCAGTGATAGGTTTGAAATCTTGCTAATTGACACCTGAGTGCCCACTTTGTCAGTGTCAGCTTCAAAATGGAGTCCAATAAAATCCTCTATGTTGTGAGGCCCAGAGGGAAAAGTGCGGAAGTTGACTGGTTCCCCTCTCCTTGAGAGGCCAGTCAGAAAGTAGACATCTTCAATCGTTGGAGTCAACGACTGTCCCTGAAGCATGAATGCCTCTACATCTGGGTGCCAGTAATCTACCAGTGCATTTAGTAACCTAGGTTGTGCCCTCATAAACGAACACTAGAATAACTTTATCAAACCACATTGAGCCAATGTGGCAGTATCATCAGGGTCCTCTCCGACCAAATTATCAATGTCCTCATGCTCCCTCTCCCTCCAATGAACATACATCCTGCAATTCACAAGTTCAGGAGGGATTAACTCTTGCATATTTTTATTTTTTCAACATGTTGGAGGGTATACGCGAGATGTAGTATACACATTCGCGTATGGCCGCGTCCAGTATTTTCTCTGCACACGAGCATATGTTGCCTGTCACAGGACAAACCACGTATACATAGGTCCAACCTTTTTAAAGGTCAATGCCCCCCCAAAAAACAAAAAGAAATTCACAAATGATTAATTGAAATACAAGAGGGGATAGTATGTACTTACTTGGTCCAAGCAGAATTTTGTTTCGTCCACTGAAGCTCCCATAATCAACTCTTTTGACAAATGTGTGCTTTTGGATTTTTAGTCAATTTCTCAATTAGCAATGGTAATAATGAGCTGCCAACTTCTATTTATAGACTTTTGGGCTCATTTTTGTCATGTTTTGGACCCCTTTGTCATATTTTCTAACTTGAAGATCATGTAATATGGTTCAAGATTTTCTTAGGTCATGTTACGATAATTGTTTCTTTGGGTATTGGTATTTTTTTTGGAGATTTGGGTCATTTTTAAGGTCCTTTGGTAAAAAGTCATTTGTTTCAACTTGTTGCAACTAAGTTAGGATTCCACCTCCACTTTCCGTATCTCCTTGTCTTTGTCTCTTTGCCATAGGATCAACCCCACCGATTTGTGACACAGAACCATCATTGCTTCGTTAGAAGTTTCGTAATTTAGTGGTAGAGCCTCCCCCTTTCATGGATGCCCTAGGTAGATCCTAGTTGCATTATTGGTATCCATGCCGTCACTAAATGAATATAGGCTCGGGCATCCTTGTTAATTTTTCCTGATTATGTGTATGAGCTTCATTTTCATGATTCATTATCACTCTTGACCTCACCCTCGGGACTCCCAAAACACAACGGGTCTTCTTTTAAGCCCTTTTCAGACACTCTAAACATGAAAATATTGTCGAGTGATCTTGTTTCCCTTCATGCTCGCTAAACTGAAATTTGAAGGCACATATGTCCGGTGGTAGTTTACCCCTTTCTTAGTCTGGATGGCCAACTGTACAAACAAAGGTATACTCTAGGAGCCTTGGTTCTCTAGAAGAGTATTCTTAGGTATGATTTTAACCCTTTTTAGGACTTCAGGGACTAAATTTATGAAAAAGGAACCCCCACGGAGTCCATATTTAAGCTCTTTTAAGAATCCATAAAATTGAAAAGATCACTGAGTGACCTTGTCCCTTCAAACTCGTTAAAATGGTTCAGAAGAACATCCAATACAGAGTCAATAGTTAAGCTCTTTTCAGACTCCTTAAAAGTGAAAAGATTGTCGAGTGATCTTGTCTTTGTCACACTCATTAAAATGATTTTGAATAGACATCTTTTTGGTGCTAGTTTACCCCTTTTTCGAACCGACTAGACTACCTTCAAAAAAGGTACCCCAATGGAGTCTCCTTTTACGTTTTTTTAGACTCTCTAAAAATGAAAAACTGTCGAGCTTACCTTTTCTGGGCTCATTAAAATTACATCTAAGGACGTTATCATTGTGTCTTGTTAATCGCATTTTCATTCCTACGTCTTTGGCCTAATTCCAGCTCCATGTTTCCCTCAACTGAACCATTTGAAGCATGCCTTATATGCAGGCCTTGTATCACTTTTTCCTCTGCGTCTTGACACCTTGACCCATGGAGGGATTTTCCCAAGTATCCTTTTTTTGCATATGTTTTCTTTCTCTAAACATTAGTGTGTTCCTCTTGCTTGGAACTAATATGTTAGTGAAACTCATTCCTCCTTTGTAACGTATCATTCTTTTATTCTTTTTCAATCTTCCCAACAAATTATTGAAAAAGACAAAAAAATCAAATATACCCCAAAAAGAGGAAGGGAAAAGTATTTTCTTTTCGGTAGCACAATGAGTCACCTTTGTACAAAGAAATTCCTTCCATTTGTTCGTCAAGCTCAGGGATTCAATGTGACCTTACAAAGCCATTCTTGTTACATAGAGTTGTTTCCTCCTCTGTTTGGTTGCTCTTCCAAACATTTGGAGAGTTTATGTTGCCTCCTGCATCATGAACTTATGTCAATAACATGCTGCCTAAGTCTTATCATTTGTCGTGTTGTTGTCCAAGGGAATTTTTTACCAATATTGAGTCGGCCCTTCTCCAGTTTGTTTCTTGACCTCATGCCCGGTCATTCCAAAAATCCCAATCAAGTATTTGTTCAAAATTAGTGAAGTCCTCAACCTGATCATCAAGATCCTCTAGTCTGTTCCCCAACGAGCCATCGAAGACCTCTGGGTAGTGAAGTCGTACACTCATATTACACTCCTACCCGAGTTATGAATATTTTGAAGTTGTTTCTTGAGCTCTGAAGGCCTCATCTCTAGCCATCAGGCATCATTAGCTTCTTGAAGATGGAAACTATACACATATATATTTTTAATTTAGAGATGTAGATCCGTTGTGTATTTCTCACGGATACACTTTATATAGTTATATTATATGGATCTGTAGTGTATTTGATTGGCAACCATGATTTTATTTCATTCCGAGCATGGGTATGCCTGCCTCAGTGAGACAATTATTATTTTGCAGATGGCACCTCCTGAAATCTAGTCCCTGGGATCACTTGCTTCATACGTTGGTAAAGATTGGTAATGTATTTAGGTCATCATATGCTCTTCTAACCTCACACATTAGGGGACATTTTCTATAACCCTAATTTGCACCAGACATGCATACCTGGCATCAGGCCATCTCACTTTCCATTTTTTCCAAGCCACTACTGAACAATTGTTTTAAAAACCATCCTTTTGAAGGCATACACACCCTGCATCACTGCTACACGCGTGTATATGCTAGCTGACTCACTACAGCCCACGTATACTGACAAAAGCACACAAAATAGAAAGTTAGACGGAATACATATTTTTGGGAAATTGCCTAAACCATTTGACCACCCATAGTCGGTCACTCAATCGGATAACTACCCTCTTCTAGCCTATAAAAGAAGAGGTAGGGGTCCCATTTGAAAGGAGGAAGATAATAGAAATGAAACTCTTCCCTTTTTTGTATTCTGCTTGCCCCAATATTTTGCAACCATTTTGTGAGAACTGAAGAGGAGAAGCATATGTGGAAGCGGTTGGTGCACAGTTGAAGAGGAGCCCAAGACCAGGTTCGAGGAGCAGTGACCGATCTCAACATTGTAAGTTACTTTTGTAAGGTTAATAAAAAGAAGTACTTTTCCCGTCCCTCCATATGAGGTGTTCAATATTCAATTTTGATTATATTTTATTAGAATATCTAACCCATTAAGTTCATATATAAGATGCATGTTTAGAGTTCTTTGTTTTTCTGTTTATGAAGGCAGGTTATCTTTGGGAGGAGACTTGTAGTCAAGGAGAAACTGAACACAAAAGGATAGACATCAAACGTGGAAGTCAAGGTAGAGTAATTGGATCCTTTTACTCTTGTGTTTACATATGAATAATGGGGTCTATGATGAGATGATGGTAAAAAGTAGGAGACTTTAGATGGTCATTTTTGCATGCATTACAAAACCCTTAGTGATAGTTCGTAGGGGGTTTTCCCACCCACAACAGTAATATCCCGGAGTCTCGTAGTGCCAAAGTACCGAAATAAAGAAGGACCATTCATATCAACACCTAATTAAGTCGTGATCATTGATTTCCTTGAAGTCTCCAGATGAGTCAAGATTTTCTAGTCAATGAGATATTAAATCTCAACCGTCTGATCTGCTAGTGGAGATAATATAAGTACTTCGACAAAGTGTACTTCGGGAAGTATTACCTTGTAAGAATGAAAGAATGTTGAAGTACGAAGGACCTAGTTCCAATACTAGTCTCACAATAATGTAAAGGAGTTGATCAAAGGCCCAAACAGTCGCTCAATGAAAAGGACAATCCAACGCTTATGTTTTAATCAACTTTTGATACCAACGGTCCGCACATCTCAAAATCGTGGCATGTTAACAACTTGACCACCATGCGTGTTAATCATGGGATGAAACATCACCAAATGAAATTATGGTCGAGATATAAAGTGCGTAACCTTCATAAAATTAACGATCAAACAAATTCAATTTGTGATATGGATCTTTGTTGTTGGATCTTATCTTGATCGCGATCAATGATGCAATCTGCTATGGAAAATCACTTAGAGTGGATAATCACATGATTTCGAGCCCATGGTCACAAGGAAAGTAGATTGAAGGAAGCGCCTATGCAGAATTCAAATTATGTACCATTCTAAAGAGCCAGTGGAATAATTTGACAAGATTGGCACACAACCATTCCATTTCCACTACAAGATCCTATTTGCACAAAAAGGGTGAAAGTGAATTTTTTAGGAAGCCATAACTTTCATCTTAGAGATTGGATTAGGGCATGGGAATAGTCATTAGAAATATTATTTAGAGGAGAATAACATTGAATTGTTATAATTTGGAGAATGATATATTTCTTCATGAATTGAGAAGAAAAAGGACCTATAGTGTTGTTTGGAATTTTTTTTTATAATATGCATAATTCTAACAAAATGATCGCTTGCACATTTTGCAGAATTTGGGAGTATAACCATATCAATTCAAGATAATAATGCATATTCAAGAAATAGAGGAAGGAGAGGGATCATTCAATCATGATAAATAATCCAAAGGCCAAAATATCAATGTTGGTAATGCAGAGATAGAATCAAATGGGAACATGAGTAGAGGGGAACACAAAACCTTAATAGAGACTGTGAGAAGCCTTAAAATAGAAGTGCAGAGTTACAAAGAAGACAATGAGAGGTTGGTGAAAGAAAAAAATCAGATAAATGCTTAAGTAATGCAAAGCCTAAATCAGTTGCATAGACAAGAAAGGAATGGATCAGATTTAAGGCAGGAGGAAGAAGAAAGATATCATGAAATAAGAGGTAACTACAGAAGAGTTTCTCATTCAAGAAGTGTTAGAAGAACTTATAGACACCAGGGTGAAATCATGAAGGTGGGTTACACTTTTGCTTGTTTTATGACAAAAAAAACTGTATTTTCACAAGTTATTCAACTTCCGACATATAAAAGTATTTTTTTTATTTTGAATTTCACTTTACAGTAAAAACAAAACTTGTGAAGAATTGTGTTAGCTTTCTAATGACTATTTTTCATTTTTTTTTTATCACGATTTGATATGTCAAATTGACAATTGTTTAACAGTATGTTTCTTAAACACGAAATGAATGATAATGAGTTACTTATTTCTACAACAGTGTTTTTTTTATTAAACCTATGTTTTGAACAAACAAAATATACTGCAACAATCTACAAAGACTCTATTTTATTATGAATATCATTTTGAATTCAACGGATGAATATTATAATTTCTAGAATTTTTCGAAGTTGACCAAGCCGAAAACGTTGCAGAGTTTACATACATGTTTTTCTACACCTCATATCTATCTTAATTTTTA